>JAJOOO010007888.1:0-31861 GCA_029582685.1 Solanum piurae | reverse complement strand
TGTTGATTTAGCTTAATTTCGTTACATAATGCAAGTCCTTCTTGTACACAAGCACTAATTAACTTACCATATGTATAATTATCGTAGTTGATACTATGGCTATCACCTCTGATGGCTTTCCTGACCCTTTCAGCAAAAAGGCTAGGCAGACCGTCTATAAATTTCGATTTCCAATGAGTGCTATTACACTCAGGTAATTCCATAACTCTGCATAAGAAAACATCCTTATAATATCTAAATGATGTAAGAGTCTTACATCGGAGATTCTGGAGTAACGTTCTGATAGTCTCACTATTATCAGACCATCTACCAGAAAAATGTTCTATAATATTTAGGACTAGTGTATAAACTGCATTCTGTGTAAATTGTTCTCCTTCTTGTTTTACCGCTTGAAGGACCTTATCCCTTTGTTCAAGATTGAGGTAATTGTCCCACCAACCTTTTAACTGGCCTGTGCAATAGTCTTATCACTATTTTTATTGGTCTTACAAATAGTGCTATACATCAACATCCTATGCATTGTTGTATAGATTTGTCTGTCAGTATAACCACCTATGTTCCATTCATAGATTTCCTTGCCATTATAACTATTAGTTATAATATGCTCATGTTCTTCTAATAAGACATCCTGGGGAGTCGGTCTAGGATAGTAGAACATCCTTTGGACAGGTTTTCTAGCATATCTTTCTGAGATTTTATTAATCTCATTATTATGGCTGGGTTCACCTTCTATAAAATTCTCCATATTAATTGGTTGAGCTCTGCTTCCTTTAAACTTCTTTTCAAGAAAGTTTTCAAGCTCCGAGTAATTCTTAATCTTGAAATCCTCAATATCAGGCGGAGGCTGAAGGCTGTTATGCACAATCTTTTCCTTACCTTTAGATTTAGTAGGTAATAGGGAAATCAATTTGTCAACCTTCTCATGCAAAGAGATAATATGCTCTCCTAAAATGCTCATATAAATATTGGCATAGTTTTGCTGTTTTATAATAGCATTCACATGATTCACAGTCATAAGAGCCGTATCAATTTCAAATAATTTTGAAAAAGCATTAAAATTCACAACCTTTTCATTTTTATTAATCTGGAAAGATTGTTGAGGAGGAAAAACAGATTTAGTAATTTCTCCATTGCTTAAAGTAAAATCTCTTTCAAGCATAGAAATATAATTATGCACATGCTTACACATGAACCAAGGTATAAATGCTATAAGACGATTTATTTCAGAATCTATAATATCTTTATAAAATTCTTCTTGAAATTCAAGTTGTTCATTTTTATTAAAATATTTAAAAAACCATTTTCTAAAAGATTTCCATTTTTTCCGCTGAAAATCTTTAGCTATACGAGCCCTTGCCGGAGAACCCGGACTAAAATCAATAATTTTGTCAGTCATCATAAAACATTATTGAGTTAATCCATTAAGAAAATCAAGTTCTGATTCAGTTATATCTAAATCAGGAATAGCTCTGGCAATATTATCTTTATCAATTCTTATATTATCACATTTGTAAGTTTCCCTGATTTGAAAAGTAGATGCTCTAGAAGGATTTTGAACAATATAATCAATAGGAGATATATAAGAAGAGTTAGATCTAGTAAGTCTAGAGGATAGACTATTGTTATCAGGAATACTAATATTATTAGAAAATCTCATTTTAACAGTTCCATCATCCAACTGTTCAATCTCTGAAATATTAGTATTAATATTATTTTTAGGTTGAGTTGCACTTTCAATAACCCATTCTTGTGGGAAATCAATTTCTTCCCACTTAATCGGCCTTCTAGTGACAACTTTAGACTTATCAAAATTGGTTTCTATCAAAATAGTTTCATTTTTAAAATCAATCATTTTGCACATAGGATTTAAAGTGTGAAGCAATTTATAATAAATCCTATAACAAATGCAAATAACCTCGGTACCAGGTATATAATCATAACCATTAAGCTTAACATTAAGCATAAGAACACTTAAAGAATTATCATCTTGTAAAGAAATCTGTAAATTAGGATAAACATTAAAATAAACAGGTCCATAAGCCAGACTTGTTTGAATGGTTCCTATAAGAGATTTTTTCCAGTTATAATTTCTACCGTCACGGAGAGCCGCTATAAAACTCTCAGGAAGACCACGCAAAGTGAGGGGTTTAAAAGCCACATGTACTAAACCAATATGCATAAATCTATAATTATTCCTATAAGGGGCTAAATCATTATCAGATAATAATCTAAAAGTCTCGTTCTCACTATCAATAGTGATAGTTTCTTCAGTAGTCTTGACTACTTGTTTGAGACCTAATTTCTCAAACGTTCCCATCTGATATATGATTCTGGGTGCAATCTTAGGTATAGTCCATCTATTAAGCAGATCTAGGTGTTGGGGTATATTATACTCCTCTTTCTTACTGTTTTTAACAGTACACTTTCTTTTAATGATATTCATTAAAAACAGGATGTGTAGAACTAAAACACCTATAACTAATATCTTCCATGGCTCTGATACCAAATAAAAACGGATCGTTCAATCAAGCATAAGGAACCTTTATAACATAAATAAATGATTGGTTTTAATTTCCAACATTTTTAGAATGGATATTCTTATATGACTTAATTTTTCTTTAATCAGTCTTAAAAATGATATATTTTTAAATTAAGTAATAATTTAATTTTAAAATAACTATTTTATTCTTTATTAAATGATTTATAGCCATATAAATATCTTTCACTTACTTTAGACAACAAATTTTATAAAGCTTTCTTTCTTTCTTAAATTTTATGTCGAATCAAACTAACTCATATTAAATGAGACTGGGTACTTTTTTTATTTGATTTTATAAATTTAATAAATTCAAATAATTGATTTAATTTGATAGATGAAAAAAGTTATTGGAAACACTTTCTAATAAAAAATGGAAAAATCCTCATGCAATACATTTTCATTTATTTATTTATCTATTCAATTTTATGGTCGTAAAGAAACTATGTGTGTTACTTCTTTGATCTGGTCCCTTGTGTATGGGGCTTGCAATCAACGCAAGGACAAAAGTAATGAATTATTAAAAACATCATGAACTTGACGTAAACTGGTTAGTTTTGTTAATGAATTATTGATAATCTTAAAAATATTTTTTTGTTTGACTAATTAAACTTATATATACTCTCGATTTGCCACATGACATAACAAATAGTCCTAAACTCATGTAACGGCATAAGACTCTTAATAAAAAACCGAGAGAAACATCGAAAACACCCCTAAACTTGGCGAGAATTTAAAGGTGTATTTCATTCATATTGCAAGATCGATGGTGTACTTATATTCAGTTAGACAAGTAAAGAAATATTTTTAAGTCTATCAATAATTTAAAAATGAAATTAATAATTCAAACTAAATTTAGGAATGTTTTCAACACTTTATCCAATAAAAAATAAAAAATGTATGTGTCTACTTCTTTGATCTGGTCCCTCCCTTGTGTGTGGGACTTGCCATCAACGCAAGGACACCAAAAAAGTAATGCTCGTGATTTTTGTCATTTAGACAAACTTGTTTGAAAAGAATTTGATGCTAGTATTTTATCACATTACCTACCCCTACTAATTAATGTCTAATATTTGAGTTTGAAAAATGATATGGAAAAGAGTATTTTATATTAAGGATAAAAAAATGAAAAATAATAATAATTATATGTCAAAAATAAAAAATAAAAAATAAAAATTTATTAAAAAAATAAGTGACAAGTAAAAAATGAACGGAGGGAGTAATATAGAACAACTAGGTGCATGTGCATTTTCTGAAATATTCAAAGTGGCATTATTTGTATTTGCTAAAAATATTCAAAGAGCAAGTCACGATTCCACCATCAAAATTATTTTGCCTACATATCTTTTGCATAAATTTGGCGGAAAGAATAAACATCCAATAAATAAATACTTCAATTATTTTAATTTATGTGAAAATGTGTGATAAACACAAAGTTTAAGAGGGAAAAAAAAGATTTTTGAAATTTTTATGTAAAATAAGGCGTAAAATTTTGTAGGTATAAATCATTTTATTAAGAATAAAATGAAATTAAGTTATTACTAAAATATAAAAAGGTATCATTCTTTTTGGAGTTAAACAAAAAAACAGAAGAAGAGAATATTAAGTAAATTGATGGAGAATAAATTTAAATAATCTTTAAAAAGAATTTGGAACGGGTCCATACATATCGTGTCAATTTTGTTTAGATATTTTTTATATTTATGAATATGATATCATTACCATATTGAATTACCAAATTAATATAGTATGACCTGAAATTTTTCATGAAACTTCTCAAATATCATTTTAATGGCTTAAATACGAAGAAATATTTAACAGAAAGTTTAAACAATTTTCTTCGTTAATCAATAATTAAAAAAAAGGACATTTTAATCAATTTTGAGCTTATGTTGAAATATGGTAGTGGGTAGGGTTTGGGAATGTTTGGTACTCTGTCTCAATATATGTGACACATTTTTGATTTTGAGATTCAAAAAGTTTATCTTTGACCGTAAATTTTTCCTATATCTTTTAAATATTTTGAATTATCAATTATTAGGACTTATAATACTTGTTATGTAGTTTACAAATATATAAATTTCATTTTTAAAAAATTGAAGATTTAATGAGCAAATCGTCGATCAAACATAAACTGTTTGACTGTCAAAAAGCGAAATATGTCACATAAATTAGGAGAGAGTATAATGGAATATGCTTTGAATGCCTAAAACGGTAGCTAATTGAGATTGTTAAATTCAGTTTAATCCACTCATTTGACACATCTAATTAATTTTTATTCAAGCTTCAATCTAATTTCAACATGGAAAAGGAAAAACAAACTGAATAAGGAAATTAAACTTCATGAGAGAAGATAGTTGAGAAAGTATCTTGACGAAGATAGAAGAGTTCAAACACATGACGGAAACAAGGAACAAATAATCAACCATCAAAGCGTAATCTCAGCAGATTCAATAGAAACTAAATAAACAATCCACAAGCATGATCTCCACACATCCAATGGCGAGACCTTAGCCACCAATCCTTGGAACCAAAGTCACCACAATTTTTTCTTCATTTTCCAAATCATTGTCCTCCAATAGTTCTATTATCGCCAGCTGGAAAGTAGCACTCGAAACATGATCATCATCACCAGGTTTGTGAGTATGCGGCAAGCTAGTATAGCTTCCCGCATACTCTGCCTGGTTTAGATCCTCCGTTTTCACATTCTTATCTGCGTTCAGGTACACATCGAACCTTATGTACTCTCTATTATCATATTTTATGTAGCTGAACGTTAGAATCTCCTCTTTATTATCTTTCTCCACTTGAGTCCTTGACGAAGCCGGTCTATCCAAGGAAAACGATGTGTTTACACCAGCTTAAAGATTGGGAATATTTTGCTTGCTGGTGGAACTTAACTTGTGTCCACTTTCCCAGCTGAAGATTTTTTGTTTGGCTTGAAGTTACGCCATGGGGTGGGGCTTGGTGCGTAGTCGTATCCCATCTTCTTTATGTCCAAACAGTCTTGGATTTTCACAAGGTAAGGATTTTTGTTTTCATCATAGAAAAAGAACTCGGAGTTCAACCATTCTGGTTGTGTTAGATCTGTTCTTTTCCCTCCTAGTGCTTTCCATTCTTTCCACATCCGGTCCACATTGCCATGGTGGCGCATTTGGATCTGGTACTGTACCAGTCCAAATGTGGACTGGTATGTGAGGGATTTTTTCAATGGTTCCCGGGGCATCGATGTTAGTCCCGAGAACGTAACGTGCACCGAAGAACAAAAGAGGACACGGAGCATTAGTTACCATTTGACGGTACATTAGAATTAAGTTACTGGTCTTCAACAGGAGTTCAGTTGTATCCACCTTGTAATTCCCAAAAGTACCAAGATCCATAACAGTTCCGTTACGGACTTGTGGATTACGCCTTTCATCGTAAAGGGAAGTCCCTTCACGATCGAACATGGGAGGTAAACTCATGCCTTTTGGATTATCCCAATTCCAATATGGTAAAGCGAAAGTTGGATCATCAATGAGTGATCCCAAGATTCTTTCGTAGAAGTATAAGTACCATCTATGGAACGGGAAGAAAAGCCATGAATTATGAACTTGTAACACTTTGTCACCAATTCTATAAGCACCGTTACAATAAGCACAATGTATATTAGCTTGTTGCTTAAACCCAAGAGGGTTATCAGGTTGTGTCTTATCAAGATCTTTCATTCGAGTAATTGCCAAATTGTACTTGGCAATATACTCCTCATCAGCAAGATGAGCAGGGGAACGGATACGGAGCTTGTTCATAGGAGGGAATTTGTAATATGGAATGGTGCTCATATCTGTGGGGATAGGAGGGGGGCAACAACTATAACAAACTGCTGGACCATTAGTTATAGTGGCTGTACTACAAGTTTTAAAATCAGGTGGTGGTGAGGGAGCAGCAGTGGCTAATGGTGCAAGATTAGCAGCACCATAAACACCTCCTAACCCTAAAAGAACATTTCTCCTATCAACAACGTCAAGGTTTTTGTCATGCTCGCCAACATTATTGTTGGCGTTGCATGAAACCTTGAAACTTTGACTACGCCTTCCGTGGAAGAAAAGCTGAGAGGGGTTTGATAAGAAATATGCGTTGGTATTATTGGAGAAAGAAGAGGGAATATTGGTAGTGCACAAAGGTAGAATAGAAGAAGCATTGCTGGGATGAGTGTTTTTGCTTTGCAGCGTTTCATCAGTATTTATGTACAAAATTCATGTACCTACTACAAACGTGAAACACGCAGTTTTGAAATGGTTTTGTATTTTTGTTTATTAGGTTAATAATTCAATTTTCAGTTTTAAAATTTTAGTTAATGATAAATAGATAATTCAATAAGATTATATTAAAATTATGTTTGTATAACTATATAATAATGACTTTAAATTTTAAATGCACATCCTATTTTCTTTTGCATTTATAATTGTTGACTTGGTGTTATTGTCTTCTTTCTAAATTCATTTGTTTGGTGTGTTATTTTTCATTTTGATAAATTGATATTGTCACCCCCGAGCCTACACCTGGGCGGGATTGGCACTCGAAGACCACTGCTGCCCCCAAGCGAACCCTTGGCCTGACTTACTTAACTCAGCGGAAGATTTAAACATAAGAAACTATAACTCATGCATAACTGAAGAAATAATAGTTTAGCCAAAATGACAACTCAGTCTTTAAACAATATCTGAACGAATATGTGAAGACAACTGAACTACTAACTGTCTATGAAGCCTCTAAAAGAAAGAGGGATGTCGGGACAGGTGCCCCGATCATCCTAACAACTAAAAACTAGAAAGCAAATGATAAAAAGTCCTCCGGAATGCAATGAGGCTCACCAATTGAATCGGAGTGTTGAACCTGATCAACGAGGCGTTGGATGCTGATCCTGGTTATCTGTGTCTGCATCATAAGACGATGTAGGCCAACTGACATCAGTACATTGAATGTACGAGTATGCAAGTTGGAATGCTAAACAATACATAGGCTTGAAAAGATTTTGAAAGAAACACTTACCTTGACTCTTTTCAACTCATGAATAACTTAACTCAAAAATAAAGCAATGAACACATGCAATATATGAAAAGCTTTATAAATCAATAAAAGTAACTTAGTTCGTTAAAGAAAATGCAATAGCAAACTCAACTTTAATTTACTCATATAATAAAGTAATTTAGTTTCTGTGGGAGATTCTCTAACCGATAACCACCACTATGAGCCTAAGTGGTGATACAACATCTTGCCCATGCTGTCAGAACTGTCCTATACTTTGCCGTCATATAGAACGCTTAACTTAGTGGATCCACTAGTCTATGCTAAAAGCATCTTAAGGAGTCATCTAAAAAGTATGATCATTTACTACCCATGATGGCTACATGGTTTATGGAGACTTGAGTTAGTATGAACTCGCCTCCTCATATCGGTGCTCAATACTACTTCCAAAATATACTTAGCTCATATGTTTTTAAAAAAACTTCTTTCTTTGGTTTGAGATAATTACTCAAAACTTAGCTTAAAAGATCTCTTGGAAATCGATGTTCCCTTTTCTTGATCAAATGTGAAAACATTTTTATAAACTTCTTTGGGAATACTTAGTTCCCTAATAGCTCTTTGATAAAATGAACTCAACTCTTTACTCTTTGCTTAACTTGAAACTTAAGTCTTAAAACAAAGTTAAAACATTCGTTAAAGACTTTTGAAAACTTTAAAAACTTTGCTTTGACTTTCTTCTTAACTTCTAGACTTGACTCTTAACTTCTCTTGACTTTGATCCTAACTTTCCTTGAATTGGATTATGGATTCAAGGTTCATGATCTCATATCTATGGATTTACCTTAGAGTGTTGGAATCAACTAAGAAACATAGGTACATTGCTAAGGAACAAGTACGAAAAGATGGGGGACGAATGGGGAGAACTAGCGTCCCTGGCGCTCTGAGAGGCGCGGGGCGCTAGCCCTCAACATTCAGGGACTGGTCTGGGGCGCGTTGACTGGCACGACGCCCCAAGGGTGAAGATTCAGAGACCCTTTTGGTTGGCGCTGGCTTGCGCAACGCCCCACCCCTATCCCCAGGTGTTTGACGACTTTTCTCCTTCATTCTTCATCTCTAAACCCTCTAAACTTCCATAGTTCTTTTCCCAAACACTTAAGATCATTAGTACCCTCAATACCCAATAGATTTAACTCGAAAAATAACCCGGAAACACGAATCAAATCAACACTAGACATTCAACAATCAACCAACAAGAATTCAACAATGTTCTTCAAGAACCTTACTTTCTTAACATTCAAACAATTCCATTTTTTCTGAATTGAAACAAGTTTGGCGTGTTGGTGAACTAACCAAACACTATGTGATCTCACATACCTTGTAGGGATCACCCCCGACAAATTCCACCCGCAAAGCTTGAACGTTCTTGGCGATTTCATTATTTCTCCCCTCTTTTCTCTTCTTTCTTCTCCTCTCTAAGCCCTAGCGTAAATTCTAATTTTTCTAAACTGAATAAAGTCTTGTTTTACCCCAATTTATTTCCTAAAAATGAAATAGGCAAATCAGGTAAGGAAAAGACTAGTTTACCCTTCACAAATCCGGATTTGGACTTTTCTTAATCCAACAACCCAACATCCAAAAAACATAACTTACTCATACGAATTCGGAATCGCGCAAACTTGGCGGCATTGGAAAGATCATTCCAAGAGCTTTCCAACAATATCTGAAACTGCACTAACTCATCCCGAGCTAGGAGTTATGATCGTTTGAAGGTTACCAAAAAAAACTCACTCTAACTTATTTAAAATTTTCCAGATTTCCTTATACTTTCCAAAACTGACTATTTCCAGAGTTTTACACTTCTTTCTAGTTGCGAGATGTTACAGATATGGTGCTACTTCACAAGAAATTAAGAAAAACTAATTTACTTTAGCATTAACGAATTTGAATATATTTTTACTTGTAATTTATGTACACTTTTACGCATGAAGGTAGTGTATATCTGAATAAAATTAAAAACAAGAGAAACTAAAACAAATTAGAGGAATATTTTCTTATCAGTTAAATAGAAAAATTAAATCCTAGGTTTAGATTCAAAATTGATTAACTGAAAATTGATAATTAGCATGATTATTAATTTAGCATATTTATAAATTTAAAATTAATAAACTTAACCAATTATACATAAAAGCGAACCAAATCAACCGATCTCACCGACAAACATAAATCCTAAAAAAAAAATTAAATTAAATAGGTTTTTTTAATTTATTATTTGTGTATGTGTGTGTTTTAAACGGGGAAACACTATAAAAGGAACCCCAATTACCAACAAAAAAATTTGTTGGTAAATTGATCAAATTGGTTGGCAAATTGAGTTACCAACCAAATGCCAACTTATATTAATCCGTTGCTAAAAGGCTCGTCGGTAATATTACCAATCGATTTTAATTTGTTGGTAAACTTACCAACCAAAAATCAGTCGGTAAACACCCAAAGATGTTGTTACAAAATTTTGAAACATGGCCCTGAAATTTCCGTTGGTAAATTCACCAACTAATTTTTGGTTAGTATATCGTTAGTACCTTTACTAACGAATTTAAAAGGAGTTAGTATATTTTTTTCTTCATTATTTGATTCCGTTGGTAATATGTTCGTAATTATAGTAATTAATGTATGATAGTAAACTTTTCCAGATACATCGGTATTTGGTTGGCACATTGGAGCCCGACTAAATCCTAGTAAAGAATTTTCTTCATTATTTGATTCCGTTGGTAATATGTTCGTAATTATTGTAATTAATGTCTGATAGTAAACTTTTCCAGATACATCGAAGTTCCACATCGGGGAGTAAAGCGCTCCCTAACGAAGGCGACTCTGTACCCAAGGGGAATCGAACCTGAGAGTTATTGGTTAAGGATGAAGGAGTACTTACCACTCCATCACAACCCTTGTTGGTAATAAATTTTAAATACGTTAGTATGGTTATTTATTTTTCTATTAAATTTACTAATTGATTGTTAGTTTGTTGGTAATATATCATTCAAGGCGACTCCGTACCCAAGAGGAATCGAACCTGAGACCTCTTGGTTAAGGATGAAGGAGTACTTACTATTCAACCACAACCCTTGTTGGTAATAAATTTTAAATACGTTAGTATGATTATTTGTTTTTCTAATAAATTTACTAATTGATTGTTAGTTTGTTGGTAATATATCATTCAAGTTCAATGTTAGGTTAGTATTTGATTGACAATATGTTCAAAATATTATTAACTGAATGATTATCCAATAGTAAAATATTTATTAATTTATTGCATTTTAAAATCTAAGAGCACGAATATAAATCCAAAAATATTAGTATCAAATTTATAAATCATATTTGAATGAAACAATGCAAAATCTATGATAACAAGTTAAATTAAGCTCAATATGACACATATCATTATATCAAAAAATTTAATTTGAGCACGTTTACCAAAAATATTGACCAAATCTAAATTTTGGCCAAAACTTAAAAAGTTAAATCGCCTAACAACACAAACTGAAAATGGAAGTCTCAAAATCTGAACCAACCATCCTATTAGATATAAAAATGACCTTCCAAAGCTAATCGTGCTGACGAAATTCTCATCAGAGCACATTTACAAAAAATGTTAAACAAAGTCAAATTTTGGCCAAAAGTTAAAAATTAAAACGCCTAACGGTACAAATTGAATATGAAAACCTCAAAATCCAAACCAATCATCCTATAAGATGAAAAATGACCTTCCAGAGCTAACCGAGCTGACAAAATTTAAATTTGAGCATGTTTCCCAAAAAAATTGACTTCATTCAAATTTTAGCCAAAAGTTAAAAGTTAAAATGCTTAACGACACAAACTGAAAATAAAAGTCCTAAAGCCCGAACCAACCATCCTATGAGACCAAAACTGAACTTATATGGCTAACCGCGGTGACAAAATTTCAATTCTAGCACGATTACCAAAAATATTGACTAAAGTGAAATTTTGGCCAAAACTTAAAAGTTAAAATGCCTAATGGTACAAACTAAAAATGGAAGCCTCAAAACCCGTACCTCCTATCTTATTACATAAAAAATGACCTTTTGTATCTAACTGCACTAACGAAATTCTCATCTTAGAACGTTTATCAAATATATTGACCGAAGTTAAATTTTGGCCAAAATTTATAAGTTAAAACACCTAACGGCACACACTAAAAATGAAAGCCTCAAAATACAAATTAACCAACCATCGTATTAGATTAAAAATGAGCTTTGGAGTTAATTACGATGACGGAATTCTCATCTGAGCACATTTACAAAAATATTGACCAAAGTCAAATTTTGGTAAAACATAAAATTTAAAACACCTAACGGCACAAACAAAAAACGGAAGCCTCAAAACTTGAACCAACCTTCCTATTAGATAAAAAATGACCTTTCGAGGCTAATGACACTGACATAGTTCTAATCTGAGCACGTTTACCAAAAATATTGACCAAAATCAAGTTTTGGCTAAAATTTAAAAGTTAAAATGCCTATCGACACAAACTGAATATGAAAGCCTTAACACTAGACACTGATTTACAAAAAGTTTAACTTCAGTTGGTAAATTTACCAACTATTCAAATATAAGTTAGTAATTAATAATTTACCAATAAATTTTATCACAGTTGGTAATAGTTACTATTCAACTAAACATTCATATGTATTATTACCAACTAATAATTAATATGTTGGTAAATTTTACCAATGGATTAATGATCGGTTGGTATATTACCAACTATTTTAATGATGTTATTAATT
Source organism: Solanum piurae (assembly GCA_029582685.1). NCBI lineage: Eukaryota > Viridiplantae > Streptophyta > Magnoliopsida > Solanales > Solanaceae > Solanum > Solanum piurae. Next base: position 19,516 of record JAJOOO010007888.1, on the reverse strand, counting down.
TAACAACTACAATCTTTATTCGTCGGTAAAATTTTCAACTAATTGGATATTGATTGGCAAGTTTACCAACAAATTACATTTCATTACTAATTTACCAACACATTTATATTTGGTTGGTAAATTTGGCAACACAATCTTGCCGTTGGTAAATGTTTGGTTAGTAATTCATTGGTAATATGTTAATAAATTATATAAACAATTTTTTGTCATATTTACCAACCGATATATACTTCGTTCGTAATATTACCAACAAAAGGTGTGCGTTAGTAATATTTCAGTTGGTAATCCATTGATAGAATGTTGCTAAATTTGACGTCATTTCTTCCCGCCGTATTTACCAACTAAAATACTTAGTTAGCAAGATTTTGGTTGGTAATCTGTTAGAATTCAGTAGAATACTAACCAACTTAAGTTGTTAGTAAAATCTGTTGGGAATTTTGAGTTTTTTTTGTAATGAAAATGAATATGATTTTTATCTGCCAAACACAAAATTTAAGATGTGAGGTGGTAGGTGGGCGAGGCCTGTAGAGATATTTTGAGAGAGGTGATGGTGAAATTAACTAATGTTTGGTGTAAAAATTGGTATAGAATTTTCTATTTTTTTTATACTTTAAAATTATAAATTATAATAATTAATAATTTAAATTATTTAAAAAGTATTTAAAAAAAGTTATAATATTGGAAATATGCTTTCACTTTCCAAATATATACCTAATGACTAAGATAAATAAATTGAAATTGAAAAGGTATTTAAAAACTATGATAAAATCTAGCCGTACTATTTATTGAAGTACAACATAATAATTTCCAAAGGGATCCGGCTCCTCTCCATTTTCATTGACTTTATTTTTCGCAAGTTCTAGCCTTGATTAATAACATATGGCATACCTTAGATTTAATGGCTATGATTTAATTAATTAAAATATATCCCTAACCATGGTTTAGATTATAAATATATTATTATATCAATTAAAAATAGTCCTATTATTTCTCCCATTTTCTCCTTATTCCCTCCAAGACCGATTGTTTCTCTCTTTTCTCCCTATTTCCTCCAAAAATTTCTTTGTTGTCATTTAATTAATTAATTAATTGTCTCTTTTTTATCATGTAAATAAAAAAGTAAGATTTAACATAATAAAATATGATATACCGTGTTGGAATGTATGCGTTCACCTATGTAGATGGGACCAAGTCCTTAACACAGTTATAGTAATAAACAGTAAATAACAAATACTGAAAGTAAAGATTGACAATTAGCTATACGTGGAAACCTCCTTGCTCAAGGGAGTAAAACCACGACCTGTTCTCAATAGGACTTTTCAAACTGCTTCCACTGATCTTCTTCAAGCAAAAGTACAAGCCAGTTTACAAAATGAGATTAGCCTGCTAACCTCCACACTAAGCAATACCTCCTTTCACTTAGCTGAGCCAGAGCAAATACAACACTGCCCACTATACTAATCCTAACCGATTAATATAGACTTTAGAGTAAGAAACTAAGTTACCCTTAACCTAGTTCTTACAATGATTCACACAAGTTTGAAACGTTTCTTTCACAAGTGAAACGAATCCAACAATATAAGAACTATTACAAGCAAACAAAATTACAGCTGGTACAGTAAGCCGTAGAAGCACTTCTATCAGGTCCCTTACTGTTTTTGAAGCTTGAAAGTATCTCTCTTTGAATGAATAATGAATATGGTTGTTTATTGTTTGATATATACCATGAAGAATTATTACCCATCATATAAACAACTTCGTTGCTTCTGATTGGTGAAGTACTCTGCAACTTCACCAGCTTTCTGACACGGACATCTTTTACAGTTGTTCAGCACTGACCACTGGACGAGTATTCATACTCTGCAGAGGACCATGTCCCTGCACTTGTGAGGAGATCATCAAAACATCTAGGAACATAAGCACTTGTCAATTTCCCCCTTTTTGATGATGACAAACAACCTGCATAACTCCTCACGTGAGTGAACAAACATTCATTAAATTATTGGTGTTACCCCTTAATCAGTTCCCTTTAATCCCTGAACGAATTGCAACAAAAAAACTTCCCCCTTTTGACATCATTGAAAAGGTGAAGAAGTAAACATAGCCAAGTTAAGACATAGGGAAATTAAGGATTTAGGGCCACGGGCCACACAAAACATGCGTATGAAAGCAAAAAGAGATGATAAATGCACATATGAACAGAACATAAAATGGAAAGAGCATTATACCACATAAACTAACCACTATAGATAGTCAAAACATAAAGCCACAAGATTTTGGTTTACAGGACTAAGTAGAGGAGAAACTCAGGACAATTAAGACACATTTAGGACGGAGGGGGAGGGGGAGAGAGGGTGCGCATAAACAACAACATGCGCAAGCCTTTTTAATCTGCCTATTGAGGGTCTTAACCTCCTCACTGAGTGAGGCATTTGTCTTCAACAGTAGTGTATTTTCATCCCTCAATTTTCACAGCACCTCCTCGTTAACGTGACTGGTACCAGGTTCGCTAGAGATTTCCTTCTGAAGTTCAGACTTAAGTTTAGCAATTTCAATCTTCTTGTCATTCAGAATACAAATGAGATCTTTCACTTCCCATTTAAGAGTGGCCTGCTGCTCGAGAACGGCTGCTACTTGAGATCTACACTTAGCTTGTCCCTCCATGCACTCGCATTCCAGTAGAGTAGCCTCAGTGAACATCTGCTTGGTGGTAGCTGGTACTCCCCTTCCTAATGGTACTTCAAAGTGGTTAAAGACAAAATTCAGCAGATATCCATACGAAATGCCATGCTTGGCCTTTTTCCAGGTCATTACTCTATGCATGTGCTCTAGCATGATAGCAGAGAGGTTAATTTCTTCAAGATCAACCAATTTTTCCATAAGAAATAAGTCAACAACAGGCGCAACTGTTCATTTTTCCGTCCTAGACACCATCACTTTGTTGATGAATTCAAACACCAACTGATATTCTACCTTGAGGAACTTCTTAGGTAGCCCTGCACGTTTAAACTCTCATCATTTAATGGCAAGCTTGGTGAATTCCTCAGTTGGTTTGCAACCTTCAATGGTTTGAATTCCTGCTATAGGTACCCCAGAATGATCCCTAGAGTTTCTTCATCCAAACATATCTCAACGTCCCTGACAATGGTTGTAATTGCCTCTTCTTCCAGCAGTTCCATTTTGTAGAAAAACTCACGCATTTCAGGTTCGTGCAAATATAGAGCAGGTGGTTCAAAAAGATGATTCCATCCTTGAATGGTGATAACATCAAAAAAGGTTGCCATACCAAATTTGGTTATAATGTCAGTGTCAAAGACTCTGCCATTCAAAACTTTTTGGTGCTCCATTTTCTCTATTCTCTCCTCCCTCGTCATCTCCTCTTCTTCACTTTGATTTTGAACCCTAGGACCAAGTCCCTTTACGGGTTGTTCATCCACATGGTTTGTCACTCGCTTCTATTTTACAGGAGATTTCTGTTTTGTCACTTTCTCCCTTTTTGCAGGAGAGTTCCTTGCCCTTTTCTGAGTTCCTTTTGATTTCATCCTTTCCTCCTAAGCATCCCTCTTTCATTTTTCCACATACCTAGTGATGTCCTCAGATTGGGTCTCACTATCTTCAACAGGCACATGAGTTGATGTGGGTTCTACAACCAATAACCCTTATTGTCTCTTTTTCCCTATTCTCTCAGTTTGAGAAGCATTTGCCTCCATAGCACTTCCCATAACCTTCTGCGTAACATTTCTTGTGCCATATTTATTCACTTCCCTTTTTGAGTAAGTTTCAACTAATTTCCCTTTCCCTTTTCTTTTTCTCTCCTTTGAAAGCTCAGCAAGTTTGGCAATAGTGTCATCCTCAGATGCACCCTTAACTGTTTCCAGATCAAGAACCATTTGAGAAGAGTTAGCAAATCGCATTCCTCTAGAGCTCCATCTTAGTGGAACTTCTTCCTCATCACTCCCAACAACAAATGATTTAGGTGTTTGGTCAAACACAAGCGAACTTTTGTGAGGGACTTGATCCGGTAACCTCAACTCATGTTCCAGTAGAGTAGGATGAACATCTCCTCTGAGTGAGGCCAGGCTTTGAATAGCCACTAGTTCCGCTCCTGCGGCTAGAATACATGATTTCGGACCCTACCCTCTAGGTAGATCCCCTTCAAAAAGTCTCTCAGACATGGTAGATGACACAGCCAAAGACCCAACTTCCGTTTCCTCAGAGATAAGTTCAGTATCAGGTTTTGCCATAGATTGCGCCTCTGAGTTCTGAGATTTTTCACCAGATAGTACTAGGGTGAGGGAACAGACCAAGGCCTCATCAGAAAAAAGAACAAGGGAGGCTACGACTTCAGTCTGAATAGTAATAGATTCAACCATTTCACTAGCCCCACATACTTGAGTTGAGGGAGATTTCTCAAGAGTTGGAGTGGAGAAGTTGACTGAACTAGGGTTTTCAACTTCTTGGAAGAGGGGGAGCCTTTGAAGAAGAATCAGAGTTAGACATTTTGAAGAAGTTAAAAAAAAAGATTTTTGAGAGAGGGAATTAGTGAATCTTCAAGGAAATTTGTTGAAGAACGTTGATGTTTTTTTTGATTCACCAATTTGAGATTATATAAAGAAAAAGTTAAAAAAGCATCAGATCCCTAACAATAGCGACTGTTGAATTTAAAACGAAAGGACATCTGAAACTGAAGCCATGAATGGGCGAAAGACACGTGGCCATGATGTTGACAGTTAGACAATGTAGTATAAGTGATACTAACCTTATGAAGACCAGGTCCTCGTTTCAATCTGCAACCCTGCCTAGTGTGATTAAGTCATCCTTTAAGCTAGACACACTATGAGTGTATACCTGCATTAAGGTACCAAAGTGAATTCTTTTATGACCAACATTAAAACAAGTATAGATACCTTTCCTCTTTAACATAGTCAGTAAGAAGGAGCTTCGTGCAAATTGTCAGGGGATCAGGTGATTTTGTGCATTCCCAGCCTCATCCTGTTCTGAATGAAGGATTCTTTACTCAGTTCCTTTGTAAAGATGTCAGCCAGCTGATCTTCAGTTTTGCAGAACTTCATCACCACATTTTGCTTTTCAACATTGTCCTTTAGAAAATGATGCCTCACATCTATGTGCTTTGTCCTCTTTTGCTGGACAGGATTTTTGGCCATGTTCATGGCACTAGTGTTATCACAAATAAGAGGAATGATGTCAGTGAGTACACCAAAGTATTTTAGCTGCTGCTTAATCCACAATAGCTGTGCACAACAAGATGCATCAGCCACATACTCTGCCTCTGGAGTGGACAATGCCACAAAATTCTGCTTCTTGGTTCCCCATGAAATCAGTGATGATCCCAAAAAGTGTGCCATGCCTGATGTGCTTTTTCGATCAGCCAAAAAACCTGCATAATTAGCATCAGCATAACCAATAAGATCAAACGAGTCACCAGCAGGATAGAAGAGGACCAGGTCCTGAGTTCCCTTCAAGTATCTCAAGATACGTTTAGCTGCCTTTAGATGAGATTCATTTGGTGCTGCTTGAAATCTTGCACACATCCCTACACTGAACACTATGTCTGTCTTGCTTGCAGTGAGGTACAGAAGTGACCCAATTATTCCTCTGTACATGGTCTGATTGATCTCCACACCATTTTTGTCTTTATCAAGTTTCACATTTGTGCTCATGGGATTATCCAACACTTTTGCCTCAAGAAGATTGAATTTGAGCAGCTCTTTGATGTACTTCTCTTGACATATTAAGGTGCCTTGAGAGGATTGTTTGATCTGCAATCCTAGAAAGAAAGTGAGCTCCCCCATCATGCTCATTTCGAACTAACTTCTCATTAAGTCAGCAAACTCTTTGCACAGTGAATCTGAAGTAGCTCCAAATATGATATCATTCACATATACCTTCACAATCAATAATTCCTTACCTATGGATTTTAAGAACAGGGTATTATCAATTTTACCTCTCTTGAACCTATTGGCTAGCAAAAATTTTGACATGCGTTCATACCAAGCTTCACATATACCTGCACAATCAATAATTCCTTACCTATGGATTTTAAGAATAGGGTATTATCAATTTTACCTCTCTTGAACCTATTGGCTAGCAAAAACTTTGACATGCGTTCATACCAAGCGCTGGGAGCTTGCTTTAACCCATAAAAAGTTTATCTAGTTTCAACACATGATTGGGCAGGTCTGCATCTTCAAAGCCTGGAGGCTGCTTAACATATACTTCTTCCTTCAGATTCCCATTCAAAAAGGTACTCTTGACATTCATTTGAAACAGCTTGAACTCCATGTGAGCAACAAATGCTATCAATATTCTGATGACTTCCATTCTAGCTACATGAGCAAAGGTCTCATCATAATCAATCTATTCTTCTTAGTTGTAACCTTGCACCACAAGCCTTGATTTATTTCTAATAATGGTTCCATGCTCATCAAGTTTGTTTCTGAAGACCCATCTGGTCCCAATAATAGTTTTGTTGATTGGTCTGGGGACCAGGTGCCACACCTTGCTTCTATGAAATTAATGAAGTTCCTACTACATTGAAGTTACGCAATCTACATCCTGCAAAGCTTCTTTGATGTTCTTGGGTTCAATGAATGATATGAATGCTGAATATACAACTAGATTTCTTGATTTAGATCTAGTTTGAATTCTTGAGTTAAGTGGAGAAATGAGATTGTCTAGTGGATGCGAAGATTGATGCTTCTATCCGGACTAGCTTTATGGTAATCTCTTCTTCTCTGTTGGCATCAAAATTAGCTTCATCTTCTTCGAGATTTTGAGACAATATTTCCTGTGATAAACTTGAGGGACCAGGTCCTCCTGAGTGTTCTGCATCCTTCTCTTTTGTACCCTGATTAACCTGTTGTTTGTTCGTCAACTCCTCGAATTCGTAGTCCTCATTGTTCTCATTCCTTGTACCAGATTCATCAAACTTGACGTGCATGCTTTCTTCAACAGAAAGAGTTCTTTTGTTAAATACCCTATACGCCTTGATTGTAGATGAGTACCCAAAAAATACACCCTCATCACTCCTGGCATCAAACTTGCCTAAATCATTCTTTTCATTATTCAACACAAAACATTTGCACCCAAATGGTTTAAGATGCGCAATTGAAGGTTTTTTTGTCATTTAACAGCTCATATGGTGTTTTCTTGATAACAGATCTGATAAGACACATGTTTGTCACATAGCATGCTGTATTAACTACTTCAACCTAGAAATTTCTTGTAAGTCCTGAATCAATCTCCACCAGAGTTCTGTTCTTTCTTTCAATAACTCCATTTGCTGAGGAGTTCTTGGTGCTGAGAAGTTGTGATTGATTCCATTTTCTGCACAAAACCCTTCAAGTTGAGAGTTCTCAAACTCTGTACCATGATCAGATCTGATATTGGCTATCTTGCAATTTATCTTCAATTGGACGACTTTGGCAAATGTGATCAGTTGTCCAGCTGTCTCATCTTTCGTCTGTAGGAACATGTCGAGTAGCTCCAGAGGTCTCATTGTACTAACGCCCTTCTTAGCTTTGAATGATGACTTATTTTGTTTCCCTTTAGCACATGCATCATAGACTTTATCGTTTGAAAACTTCAGTTTTGGCAATCCACGGACCAGGTCCCCTATAACAAGTTTGTTCAGCAAAGAGGTACTCACATGACCCAGTCGTCGATGCCACAAATCTTTATCATCAGTTTGAGCACTTAGATAAGACAAATCATCTCCCTCAATAGAGTCCAGATCTGCAACATCCATATTTTTTACTCTAGTAGCAGACATGACAACCCTTTTGGTAATGCAGTTTGTAACCAAACATTTGTCAACCATGAACTTGACTTCATTTCCTTTGTCACAGATTTGTGAAATTCTCAAAAGATTGTATTTTAAACCCTCCACAAAGTGTACATTATTTATAGAAATATCAGCAGATCTCCCTATTATGCCAATACCAAGAATAGAACCCTTCTTTGCATCACCAAATGACACACCACCACTATGGTGTGCTTTCAAAGAGAGGAAGTTTGAAGTATCTCCAGTCATGTGCCTTGAGCATCCACTGTCCATGTACCATCACTGACTCCTTCCTCTCTTCTGCATAAGAATCACTTGTTAGATTTATGAACCCATTTCAAACGGAGTTCCCAATAACTATCAAAATACTTGATAAAAAACCTTCATGTCCAGGGGGGCAAAGTGTTCTTACTAAAACGATAATGGAGACTAGGTCCCTTGTGTTCCCTTTTATCATTGGTTTCAGATATGACAAATTTCACATGCTTTTCTTTTGCTTTTCTCAGAGTCTCACACTTTTCTTTTAGATGACCATTACACCCACAGTGTGTGCACAACAGATTGTCAGAAACAGACACATATTTTCTATGAAAATTATTGGGAGGTTCTTTTTATCTACATCCCAACCCTTTATTTCCATTGAAACTCTGATTAGATAGGTTAGAGAGTATCTTAGATGAATCAGTCTACTTTACAGAGTGACTTAGCTCCTCTTTGACCCTACTCAGATCCTTTCTCAGTTGGGAATTAGTTTCAAGAGAAGCAACTAGCTTAGACTAAAATTTTTTAAGCTTTTCTTTCAATTCTTCCTCAAAGATGCTAAGCTTTATCTTTCCACCCACTGAAGTACCAGGATCCTCCTCAGGAGTTATGTTGCTAGTTTCTAGAGTACCTATCCTTACACTAATTTCTGAAACTTGAGATATGAGAGCTGAATTCTCATCCTCACACAAACTTAATTTTTCATTTAACATTAAGTTTTCAGTGGTTCGTTCATCAACATAATCAATAAGCAAGGCAACAAGTTCCCTCAGTTTTTCAGCAGGAAACGTATCTAGATCATCCTTAAGATAAAAAAGAGTTGCCTCATCTGGATCTTCTTCATCATCAGATTTTTGCCATCAAGGAGAAAATGGAGTTGAAAACACTTTCATCATCTTCAATCGCCATCATTGAAACATTCTCATGGCTTTCTGCATCTTTTTCTGACTCACTTGAATCATCTCCCCTTACAACAACGGCTTTTCTCACCAACTGATCAGCATGAGCCTTCTTCCGAGCATTGTGTGGGACCAGGTCCTTATTACGAGGTCTGGTGTCATGAGTTTCCTACTTTTGACCGGGGTAGTCCCTCATGAAGTGACCAGACTTTCCACATTTATGGAAAATGTTGTTTGCAGTAGCAGTTCTGCTAGCAATGGTTTTCTTTTGGAAGCCTCCATGCTTCTTTATGATCTTCTGAAATCTTCTAGTGACATACGCCATCTCATCCTCCTTCTCAGTGACCTCAGTTTGAGAAGTTCTCAAGGCAATGAACTTCTCCTTCTTTCCTTCTTTCGCCGTTGTTCCCTGTTTCTTGTTTAGCTCGTAGGTTTGAAAATTCCCATTCAGTTCATCCATGGGAAGAGTCATCAAATCTTTAGCTTATGTTATGGCACCCACCTTGCTTTCCCAAGATTTAGGAAGCACCTTAAGAATTTTGCAAACTTGCTTGTTAACTGGGATGGGCTCACCCAGGCACTTGAGATCGTTAGTGACAAAGGTGAATCTTTAGTTCATCTAAAAAATGGTTTCACCCTCCTTCACAACGAAGTTCTCATACTGAGTGGTGAGCATGTCAACTTTAGATTATTTCACTCGCTTAGTTCCTTTGTGAGCAGTTTGAAGACAATCCTAAATTTCCTTGGCAATCTCACACACAGAGATTCTGTTATATTCATCAGCTTCAATGCCACACACCAGAATCTTTTTTTGCTTTATATTTCTTTTCTATCTTCTTCATATCTGCTTCGTTGTAGTCCTTTCTGGTTTTGACAACAGTAGTGGTGAGCTCTCCATCCTTCACCTCATTTATAAGAATATAAGGTCCATCAAGAATAATTTCCCATAGCTCAGTGTCCTCAGCATTAATGTAGTCATGCATTCGATTCTTCCACCATCCATAGTACTGGCCATTGAAACGAGGTGGCCTGGTAGAAGATTGTCCTTCCTCCATATTGGGTGGAGCAGCCATTCCTTCAGGATATTTTCTTATCTTGGTGTTAACCAAACTGAAAAGTGAAGCTCTGATACCACTTGTTGGAATGTATGCGTCTACCTATATAGATGAGACCATGTCCTCAATACAGTTATAGTAATAAACAGTAAAGAACAAATACTGAAAGTAAAGATTGACAATCAGCTTTACGTAGAAACCTCCTTGCTCAAGGGAGTAAAACCACGACTTGTTCTCAACAAAACTTTTCAAACTGCTTCCAATAATCTTCTCCAAGAAAAAGTACAAGCCAGTTTACAAAATGAGATTAGTCTGCTAACCTCCACACTAAGCAATACCTCCTATCACTTAGCTGAGCCAAAGTAGATACATCACTGCCCACTATACTAATTCTAACCGATTAATATAGACTTTAGAGTAAGAAACTAAATTACCCTTAACCTAGTTCTTACAATGATTCACACAAGTTTGAAACGTTTCTTTCACAAGTGAAACGAATCCTACAATATAAGAACTATTACAAGCAAACAAAATTAAAGATGGTACAGAAAGCCAAAGAATCACTTCTATCAGGTCCCTTACAATTTTTGAAGCTTGAAAGTATCTCTCTTTGAATGAATATTGAATATGGTTGTTTGTTGTTTATTGTTTGATATATACCATGAAGAATTATTACCCATCATACAAACAACTTCGTCGCTTCTGATTCGTGAAGTACACTGCAACTTCACCAACTTTTTGACGCGGACAACTTTTACAACTGTTCAGCACTTTGACCACTGGACGAGTATTCATACTCTGCAGAGGACCAGATCCCTGCACTTGTGAGGAGATCATCAAAACATCTAGGAACATAAGCACTTATCATACCGTAATCGTCGTGAAAGCTGAGAATAATGGACATGGTGCTTGAAGACATGCAGGGTGACTTACATCATGTTGTATTGTTTGTGATGGAGGCAATTGAATCTTGTTCTTCTTTCTGGCCTTTTCCAAAAAAACTCGTTGGACGACAATTGGAGCGACGAGTTGGTTGTTTCTTCTTTAACCCTGTCACCTTTGTGACATTTAGACTCTCAACAAATATGCTAAACTCACTCGGAAATGATTTATGAGTTTTAAAGATATGGTTAAGATGTTTACATGCGTTCTGTCCCAAGTGCCATATACATAGACGGTGATATGTTTGTGGCATCACTAATAATGAGACTTCTAAACAAATTGCAGGATCTTGATCTGTGATGAATGTTTGTGGCAATTACCTGCCGACGTAGCTCTAAAAAATACATTAAAAAGCCATTCAAATGCTTCAGCCGTTTCTTCATATAAAAGGGCAGCACCAAATACCACCATCTCCCTATGATTATTTAATCCAAAAACAACACCAATAGACGTTACTCCTTATTTGTTCTATATGTTGTGTCAAACGATACCACTTCTCCATAAATCTGAAAATTTCTTATCATTTTAGGATCTAGCCCAGCAAATATTTGTTATCAAACCATTGGCATCTAAATGTAATAAAGAAAATCCAAAAGAAGGATTTTTTATTACTCTTTCTTCAAAATAATTTACCAAACTACGAGCCACTCCTTACTGTAGACTTTCTTTTCTTTTATCTCGAAGATAACTTTTTGTGATCTCTCTTTGTAAAACCTAAAGAAGCTTCCCCCCCGCTTGACGAGCTACATATTTAAAAGAAGATTTAGGACATATTCCCGAATCATCCAATAAATCAATTTTACACTTTTACGCATGAAGGTTTAGGTAGTGTATATATGATAAAACTAAAAACAAGAGAAACTAAAACAAATTAAATTAGAGGAATATTTTCTTATTAGTTAAATAGAAAATTAAATCGTATGTTTAGATTCAAAATTGATTAACTGAAAATTGATAATTAATATGATTATCAATTTAGCATATTTATAAATTACAAATTAATAAACTTAACCAATCTATATATATATATATATAAAGCCAAATATGAAAACGCTGATGTGGCACCTCCCAATGGCCTCTATTAGTATTTATCTATTTTGTCAATTTTTTGAGCTTTTATCTTATTTTTAATTACAAATTAAAAATATATTCATGATATAAGAAAAATAAATATAACTCCTATAATTAAAAAATTGTGTAACGGCAAAATAAATAATGGTACAATTAAGATACATCATAAACATAATAATTAAGAAATTGTGTAACGGCTAAATAAATAATGGTACAATTAGGATACATCATAAACATAATTTCTTCAATAAAATTATTGTTAAATAATATTGAAATTAAGTCATTGATTAATTAACTCAATGAAAACGGCAGTAACTAGAATATGAATGTTAATTTTGCTATTTCAATATAATTGATTGTTAATTTTGTACTAATTACGGAAGTTCAATATTTTTTTTCTAATTGCAAAATTAATGAAAAGTTACCTCTTAATTCTTTTAATGACACCTCTTCTTCTCCCTCAATTGCAACTTCTATCTCATTTAAATCCATTAAACCCCTTTAATTACTCCCCAATCATTCAACTTAACCATCCATATATTCTGCAATCTTTTTCCACAAATTCAAAACATGGGAGAAGGTAATCATAATGATATGTATTCTTCTTTTTCTGATTATGATTTCAAGGAAGCAAATATAGTTTTATGTCAATACTCAAATTGAGAACAATATTTGGCTTTATTTTATTTTTATTGTTGTTGTTTATTTTGATCATAAATATGTAAATGATATTTCTTTTTGTCAAAATATTACTATCTTATAAAGTTATTTATTTTTTCAATTTTGAAGGTTGTTTCTTCCTCTACACCATGTTTGTTCACTTCATGGGGTTCCTACGGAGAGGAAGATGAAATTCTTAAACAAAGCAGCATCTACCTAGAGATAAAATTTGGTATTTGTCCGTAAGTTTCTTGCTTAATTTTATTCTGATACATTGTCTTATTAAAGTTTATACGTAAAATTCTAATAGTTCTTTGTTATATATCCATAAAAAATGAAATACTTGACTTGCTAATTTTACAAACTCCTATTTGAATATAACTTTCATGATATATCCATTTAATTTTTGAAAGATATGACTGAAATTAGATGAAAAAAATAAATAAAATTATCTTATTATTGTAAAAATAAGAAGAAGTTAACCTTTTATTTGTTTATTTTATATATATATAGACACACACTCATTGAATAGTTATACATTTAATTTTAGTTTTACATTTTTATTTCTATGTATTCATTGAATTATTTTTAATTATCTAAAATTTTAATAAGTTCCAAATATAATATATAATGAGAGATATACAATGAAAATTCTTATATAAATGATTGTACTTAAAAACAAAAATATATATGTTTTAAATAACCTAGATGTATATATTGGTGTGTGAAATAATGCTAAAAACATGTTCTTTTAGTATTTTTCTTTCATATAAAAAAGAGTGGCATTTTCTAAATTCATTATTAAATTAAGATATAACTTATAATACACAAGAAAATAGATAGAAGTGAAATCAATATATATTAAAAACAAGTGTATATTTTGATTTATTGCTTATTATTACATTTTTTTAAAATTTTGTATCAATCTAAAAATTACAAATAGAACCATTGATATAACAGTGTTATGATCGGAGTTCATAGAAAAAAATGTAAAGTTATTTGTTGAAATTACAAAAATTAAAGCAACATATTTTTTTTTCATCTTATCTTATTTATTTTTTGTTAAAATTTAAAATCTAAAATACTTTAGTGATATATCTTTTTGACCAAGAACTACAATTATTATTTTCTTTTCTTGGTCTCTATTTTTTCTTCATTTGTGAGCACTTGAACTCACAAATATCCACAAATAATAATAAAGATAACCTTACTTTCCTAACAATCAAGAAGAAAAAAGCATGTTGATTAACATATTTTTCAAATAGACAGTCGGGCAGACAATTAATCTCTTCCCCAATCAATGTGGAACTTCGATTCACTCTAACAAATATAATTTCGATCAAATATAGGTCCATCACCTAATGAAACTTATACTACACAAAAGTAACAACATATTATCATGGTAAAGTGTCTAATATGAAATGAATATGATTCGTAACAAATGATAGCATATTCGTATCTTTAAGACTCATGGAAAAAGCAAACCAAGCAATGGATGAAGACGTTGAGTTTGTTAACCATCATTTTTCCTCTCAACACACCATTTTATGAAGGACTCCTTACCAAATCACTATGAAACTTTACAATGACAAAAGAGACTTATTGATAACTAATACATTTGCATTTTCCTCTAGAAAACTTTCAATATGGGAAGGAGGTATGGATATACGAAAAGAACAATAGAAGATGTGGGAACAAGATATTGACAAGTGTTCGGAAGATTGTGCATTCATTTTATATTTTTCTCTTCTGTTTTTAGTGATTAAGATCATAAAAATGATGTTGTGTTATTTATTGTAGTTACGTTCTCTCTATCATTTCTCTTTATTTTGTATATTATATAAATTTTTCATTGTTGTGAGTTTATAATTTATGGTTCAAAATAGTAATTTATGACTTTGTTAGGAGGCAATTAACTACTAATTAATATTGGGTAAGTATATATTGACATCTTATTGTCTTTCATAATCATATATAAAGGAAAATGTTAGATATGCTGATGTGACATGCTTCTAAGGGCTAGAAAACTATTTATTTATTTTTGTGGTGTTTTTTGGCCATTTTTTAAATTTTAAAATACAAAATATTCACCTAAATATTAAAGATAGACACAGTTAATTCTTTCTTTATCAATAGTCATATTTATTTTATTTTATCATTAATGCTATTACTTTTTCATTTTCTTCTTTTACTATTTTAATTTCTTTCTTAATGATATTTATATCATTTCTTTAAATTACTTTTCCCCTTTTTAGTTCCTTTTTACTTCTTTTTTTAATTTATTCAATTCAACAAATTTATATTTCTATATAATATAAAGTTTTTTTTAAAAAAATATTACGATTTTGTTACCCAAATATCATCATTTATGACATATATAACATTTCCTTAAGTCACTTCTCTTCCTTTCTTTATTCTTTTTTATTTTTTATTAATTTATTCAATTCAAGAAATTTTTATCTCTATTTAGTGTAAAGGTCTTTCTTTTATTTATTTTTTATTTATGTTTTTCCTTCATTATTTGCTTTTAAAGTTTCACCTTCATAACTTATATCTATTAAACTTCTATTCTTAATAATATAATTAATTTCATGACTTTTAACTTTCATATTAATAACCCCCAACAAAAAAAATCACCTAAATATTAAAGATAGACACATTTAATTCTCTCTTTATCAATAGTCATATTTAATTTATTTTATCATTAATGCTATTATTTTTTCCCTTAATATTTCTCATTTTCTTCTTTTACTATTTTAATTTCTTTCCTAATGATATTTATATCATTTCTTTAAATTACTTTTCCCCTTTTTAGTTCCTTTTTACTTCTTTTTTTAATTTATTCAATTCAACAAATTTATATTTCTATATAATATAAAGATTTTTTTAAAAAAAATATTACGATTTTGTTACCCAAATATCATCATTTATGACATATATAACATTTCCTTAAGTCACTTCTCTTCCTTTCTTTGTTCTTTTTTATTTTTTATTAATTTATTCAATTCAAGAAATTTTTATCTCTATTCAGTGTAAAGGTCTTTCTTTTATCTTTTTTATTTATTTATGTTTTTTCTTCTTTCTTTGCTTTTAAAGTTTCACCTTCATAACTTATATCTATTAAACTTCTATTCTAAATAATATAATTAATTTCACGACTTTTAAGTTTTCATATTCATAACCCCCAACAATTAAATGATAAAATTTAAGATACTTTATGATATTTCTCCATTTTTGTCAAATATAAATTCACAAGTTTTTTGTTTCATGAAATTTCAACTCAAGATTATTTTTTATATTTTATTGTTCTTTGTAGTATTATTCTATTATCAAATCCATGTGTTAATGATGAAGAAGACTCTTGAATGTTGGTTAATTTGACAAAAAATGTGTCGGCCAAGAGCTCAAAAAAGTGTGCACTTATTTTGTATTCGTCTTTTTTATCTATTTTCTTATGATAAGATTCTAAGGAAGATGTGTGTGTGTTTGTGTTTTCTCCATGTAACTTCTTTAGTTTGAATTTGTATCATTTTTCATTATTGCAAGTTTGTATTTTTGTTTAGATGCAAATTAGTTATTGTAACTTTGTGTGTAATAATACTAACTACTAACCAATGTTCAACAATATTATAGTACAAAAAAATATTTATGTTTTTTTTAAGGGATAAGGATCTGAAAAATACCTCAACTTTGGTTGAATTTGTTGTTGCGATACTAAACTTTCATGAGGACCTATTACCTCCCTAGACTATTTAATAGTGTATTTTATACCCCCTGGACTATTTAATAGTGTATTTTAAAGGTATATATGTGCCCACGTGGACACATTACTATTTATAATTTTGCATTATTTTTTATGTCCACATGGGCAAATATATATGTTTAAAATACGGTATTAAATAGTCTAGGGAGGTAATAGGTCCTCATGAAAGTTTAGTATCGCAACAACAAATTCGATCAATGTTGGGATATTTTTTAGACCCTTATCCCTTTTTTAAAGATTCCTCTATTTTGTCCATATAAAATCATAATTTTTTATTTCATGAAACTCTTACTCAAGATTATCCTTTTTATTTCATATTTGAAGTCGTGTTTTCCATGATTTGATATTGTAATAAAGGTAGACTCAATAAAGAGAACTCTTAGATGTTGATCAGTTAGTGAGAGGGAATGTTGACAAGAGCTCAAAAATTGTGCATTGATTCATTAATATTTTAAAAAAAAATCTATTTTCTTATGATTAACTGATTAAGGTCCTAATGAAGGTATGCGCATTGTGTTCTTTCTATGTAATTTCTTAAGTTTTAAAGGTAAGAGCATTTTATTTGTACATTCGTTAAATGGAAATTGATTATTGTAACTTTGTCTTATGCTAATTACTATCAAGGTTCAAACATTATTGTTGATAGATTAGAAAATTTAAATATATATCAAATGTTGAAATACGATCTTTTTTTAAATTATTTTTTCAATACAAAGAACCATTTATGTTTCTTATGATTAACATCCTAAGAAAGATGTGTTTTTGTTACTATAATAAAATACTATTAAGCAGGATAGAGGAGGGAAAAGAGAAAAATAAGAAAAAAATTAATAAAATATAAAACAAATACTACAATAAAGGATAGAGGCAAAATTTAAAAATATGAATATTTATTTAGATACGTAATGATGAAAAATAAGAGGAAAAATAACAACAATGAATTGAATAAAATCGACACCTCTCCTTTGCCAAGAATCCTATTTATTTATTTATTTATTATTATTGTTGTTATTATTATTATAATAATAAAAAGAATCGTGTTAATGACTATTCCTGCATTCATTTTTATTCTTTATTGTAAAAATCTAAATGTCTATAAATTAAGACATTGTAAGAATTTTTAGAAATGATCACATTAGAGTTTGAAAAATTGTGCATTAATTTCATATTTTTTTTCTTCTTTTTCTTAATAATTAAGATTATAAGAATGATATTGTATTATTTATTTATTTTTATTTTTTCTCCACAATTTTCTTTGTTTTATATTTTACACGATTTTTTTTTATAATTGTAGGTTTTAAAAAAAATTTGGTCCAAAATAACAACCTATGATTTTGTTGGAAGTCATATAACTACTGACCAAACATTTCTCTTTGTGAAATCACTTATACATCGGGATATATATATAATATATATGCACATATTATAAATATTTCTTCTATCTATATTATATTTTTATAAAATTATTGACATTATATCAGTAAACATAAATCCTACAAAAAAATAGAATTAAATAGGTTTTCTTTATTTATATTTTGTCTGTGTGTGTTTTAAATGTGGAAAATGAATATGATTTTTATCTACCAAACTCAAAAATTAAGATGTGAGGTGGAAGGTGGGCGAGGCCTGTAGACATATTTTGAGAGAGGTAATGGTCGAATTAACTAATGTTTGGGGTAAAATTGGTATAGAAATTTTTTAATTTTTGTTTACTTTAAAATTAGATAAAATTATTACTATGTTACAATAATTAACAATTTAAAATATTTAGTATTTTAAAAAGTTATAATATTGAAAATAGACTTTCAGTTTAACAAATATATATACATAATAACGGATCCCATAATAACTAAGATAAATAAATTGAAATAAAAAATATATATAAAAACTAGAGAAAAAATAGTAGTATTGTTTATTCGGTAAAACTTACTCCGAGTGTATACACCAAACCAATACATGCATGCCATGTGTTTAAATTTATACTTCATTTTACTTAACCATAATTAATTAACATATGTTTTACTTCATTAAATAACGTAATAATGGAAATTGCATTAGTTTGGTCTATACACCCGGTGCGGGTAAGTTTTTTCCGTGTTTATTGGAGTACAAAATAATAATTCAAAGCATGTGTTTTATTGCACGGAAGACAACTATTTATTCGAGATGCATGTAGCAATAATTAGAGGGGTAAAAGGCATAGAGTCCCCTTAAACTTGTTCTGAAAAATCAGTTACATGCTTAAACTATTATGACGACCTAATACACATCTTTACTACTTAAAAATGAATTTATTTACCCCAAAAACTGATGTGGCAAAATAATTTTTTTAAAATATAAAATAGGCGCATCAGATTTATTAAAGTAGAAAAAAATCAAAATTCAATTAAACTCCACCCCACCCTCCACATCTCTTCTTCTTCACAACCCACCCTCCTCTTCTTCTTCACCCCACCCTCTTGAGGAAGCAAAATTTTCTCCTCTTTTTTTTAAGTAAAAAATTCTCATTCTTCGACTTTTTCTCAGCTTACTTAGCAAATTACTTATCATCAATATTCTAAGTTTGTGGGTTTTGATTTGTGTTTGTTAACAAATGGTTTCTTAATGTCATCAGCGAGATCGAATTTTAGGGGTTTCTTAACTGCCGCAGCTATGACGGGCTTTTTTGAGTGAATGGAAAAATTTCCCACTCCATGAATCAGCTCCAGATTTTGATTAGTGTTATTGGCTGTCATTGTTGAAATTTTCTTCTTTGTAAT
Source organism: Solanum piurae (assembly GCA_029582685.1). NCBI lineage: Eukaryota > Viridiplantae > Streptophyta > Magnoliopsida > Solanales > Solanaceae > Solanum > Solanum piurae. The sequence continues at coordinate 302 of JAJOOO010007888.1, read as the reverse complement.
TTTGCTTTGAAGAAAATATAATTATTAGAGAATTTTAATAATTAATTAGTGCAAAAAAAGTTAACAAAAGCAAAGTCAATTAAAAATAAAAAAGAATATAAACTTTTTAAATTTTTGACATGGCGCTGATGTGGTTGCGAGTGTCATACACCACATATTGTGAGAGTGGTGTTACACGTCCTAGGAGTAAATAAATTCACTTTTAAATAGTAAATGTGTGTAATAGGTCGTCATAATAGTTTAAGCGTGTAACTGACTTTTTGGGATAAGTTCGGGGGGGGGGGGGGGGGGGTAAAATATGC
>JAJOOO010007887.1:0-16774 GCA_029582685.1 Solanum piurae | reverse complement strand
CCAAATATTCTCTCTGTAGAGACCACCATTGGAGGTGAAGGATTCAAGCTTTCAAGCTCAAGATCTCACCATTCTCACTCAAGTTTTGTGGATTTCTTCTCTAAAAGGTATGGTAGTCTTCATCCTTGATTAAGTTTCATTCCAGGAGCCTCTACAAAGATGATTTCAAGTATTCAAAATCCCCCAAAAACGTAGGGTTTTCAATCTATGCATGGGTTCAATTCCAAAACATTTTCAAAGGTTCATATATGATGAATTATGAATGTATTGTTGAATTAATGATGAATTATGGTGAATTTCTCTTACGAACTCATGTTTCCCCCAAAATCCTAAGTTGTGAATTGAGACTGGGAATTGATTGATCATGAAAGTATGTTGAATTGTTTATGTTTATATTGTATTAGTTATTGAATCATGTTAACTCCCTTATCTAATGTAGTATTCTAGATGTTTGAGTTGATATTGATTCATATCCTTGGAAGGTAATTTCATGAAAGATTTATGTATGTTTATGATGTGATGTATATGTGTGTGATCTCAAAGAAAGCATTATGATCATGTTTAGAATGTAATTGTGTTATGATTGAAAGTATATTCTCATTAACACTCATGAATTATGATGATAAAATGTGAAGGGTTTCTATAATGTGAGGTTAAATCTTGAATTGGTAGGCTTAAGGCATCATTTTCTTGTAGTGATGAATGTGACCTTGAATGTTGTATCTTGATTTGGTAGGCTTAGGCATCCATTTAAGTTTTCCCACTTCCAAGTAGGAATGCTAATATCTTGAGCTAAACCTCCTGGTTTCTGATGCTCAACCTTTACTTGTTGGAAATTTGGACATTTGGCCACAAATCTCGCAATATCTTTCTTCATCCCATTCCACCAATAGATCTCATGCAAATCACGATACATCTTAGTGTCTCCCGAGTGAATAGAATACCGAGACTATGGACTTCAGTCACGATCTGTTCCCTCAAGTCATCTACATTTGGAACGCATAACCGACCTTGATATCTAAGGACACCATCTCCCCCTTGGGAGAAAGCCTTAATGACTTCTTAAGTACCGCTTCTTTCAATTCTACCAAAGTCTGATCAAGGCATTGCTTTGCCTTAACATCGGCTACAAAAGATGATTTCGACCCTTTATGAATCATGACACCACCCTTGGTAGATTCTACCAATCATACACCCGATCGGGCCAATCTATGGACATCCCGAGCTAAATCTTTTCTATCATCCTCAACATGTGTAACACTGCCCATCGATAGTCGACTAAGAGCATCCGCTACTACGTTCGCCTTTTCGGGGTGATAAAAAAACACTCATATCATAGTCCTTCAGTAATTCCAACCACCTTCTTTGGCGAAAATTTAGATCTTTTTGGGTAAACACATATTGTAAACTTTTATGGTCGGTGATAAGATCAACATAGACCCCATACAAATAATGCCTCCAAATCTTTAAGGCAAATACCACCTCCGCTAATTCAAGGTCATGGGTAGGATAGTTCTTCTCATGAACTTTTAGTTGCCTTGAAGCATAGTCAATCACCTTATCGTTTTTGCATAAGCACACATCCCAACCCTACTTTAGAGGCGTCACAATATACCACAAAGCCATCCGTACCTTCCGGTAAGGTCAAAATCGGAGCGGAAGTAAGTCTATCTTTTAACTCTTGAAAACTTTTTTCACAAGAATCCGACCATATAAACTTGGCCTTCTTTTGAGTAAAAGACGTCAATGGAGAAGCAATGGAGGAAAACCCCTCAACAAATCTTCTATAGTAATCGGCAAAACCTAAGAAACTTCTAATGTCTGTCGGTGATAAAGGTCTAGGCCAACTCTTGACCGCATCCGTCTTAATTTGATCTACCTCAATACCCTTGCTTGAAACAATATGGCCGAAAAAAGCCACGGACCTTAACCAAAATTCACATTTGCTAAACTTTGCATAAAGTTGTTGGTCCTTGAGAATTTGCAATACAATCCTCAAATGATCAATGTACTCATTCTCACTTCTTGAATAGATCAAATTATCATTTATGAACACAATTACGAACCTGTCAAGGTATTGTCTAAACACCATATTCATCATCCATAAGTGCCACCGGAGCATTAGTCAATCTAAACGAAATTACAAAAAACTCATAATGACCATATCGGGTTCTAAAATTCATTTTCGAAATATCTTCCTCTTTCACCCTCAACTGGTTATAACCCGACCGGAGATCAATTTTTGAGAATAACTTGCCCCTTGAAGTTGATCAAATAAGTCATCTATTCTCGGAAGTGGATACTTGTTCTTGATGGTCACCTTATTCGATTGCTGATAATTGATACACATACAAAGGGAACCATCCTTCTTCTTAACAAACAATACCGGAGCACCCCATGGAGAAATACTCGGTCGGATGAAACACTTATCCAATAAGTCCCTTAATTGTTCCTTCAACTCCATAAGTTCTGCCGGAGCCATTCTATAAAGAGGAATAAAAATAGGTTAGATGTCAGGGAGAAGGTCCATCCCGAAGTATATTTGCCTTTCGGGAGGAATACCGGGCAAATCATTGGGAAAAACTTCTGGAAACTCATTTACAACAGGGACCGACTCAAGGATAGGAGTTTCAGACTCCATATCCCTCACCCTACCATAAACACACCCTTTTGAGATCATTTTCCTAGCTTTTAGGTAAGAAACAAATCGACCTCTAGGCATAGAATTTCCCCCCTTCCCCTCTAGGATAGGCTCATTTGGGAATTGAAATTTTACTACCCGAGTTCTACAATCGATAGAGGCATAACACGAATGCAACCAATCCAGACTAAGAATAACATCAAAGTCTAACATATCAATCCACATAGCTATATAAGAGGTCACAAAGGAAAAAGTTTCCCCTAGATCAAGTAAAGCATACACTTCTATATGGAAAACTTTTAACATATCGGTCACCACATCCGAGGAACTCTCTTGATCACCTCTAGTTTGGAGAGCATAGAAATTGTTTTGCTTAGGAGCACTTGCACCCGAACCACTAGGACTGGATGAAGGGTAGGGTTGAGCTTTACGACGACCATCCCCATCACTCTTAGCAACCATCTCCTTGATGTTTTGGGTTAAACAACTTTTCATTATTAGGCCTTGGAGGAGCATTTGAAGAACCTTTCCCGGAGAACTTTTTTCGGAACCTTGAATAACCTCGTCTACCGGACCTAGAATGAGAATAGTTGCCATCATCCACTCTTGCTCTTTTTGCCTCTCTAGATCTTTCCTTGAGCTTTTCTTCCTCAATTTGTTGGGTATGCACCATAAGGCGAGAAATGTCCATGTCATGAAAAGGCATAGCGGTGCGGCACTCTTTGACTACCATCTCGAACACGCCCGACATAAACTTACTCATATTCGCCCTACGATCCGCCACAATGGAAGGAGCATATTGGATAGTTGAGTGAACCTCAAAGCGTATTCCCTTACACTCATATTTCCTTTCCTAAGGTTGATGAACTCAAGTACCATGGCCTCTCTCATCTCAAGAGGGAAGAATCAGTCAACAAAAGCACTTTTGAACATCTCCCATTCTATGGGACCCGCTTCCACCGGCCTTGCCTTTTTCCACTGATTGAACCAAATCTGTGCAACCTCTTTGAGTTGGTAAGCGGCCAATTTCGCCTTCTCTATTGGAGTCACTCCCATAATAGCAAGTATCTTGTAGACCTCATCGATAAACTCTTGAGGGTCATCCTCAACTTTGGAGCCATGAAATTCGGGAGGGTTTATCCTTGTAGAATCCCTCACTTTTGCCGCCCGCCGTACCCATATTTGGGTTCATGGGGGCTACCACCTCTCTATTGACTTGTGTCGTCACGACTTAAGCCAACACTTGGAAAGTCGACCTAAACTCCGCATTTGATACATTCTCAATCAATGGGTCTATCGAAGCCTGAGGAGAATCTTGGGGAGGAACTTGAGGAGGAACCTCTTGATCAACATTGCCTCCCTCCGTCCTTCTAGCATTAGCCCTTCAAGTAGTCATATCCTGAAAACCATCGGCAAGGATTAGGAGAAGGACTTATAGAATTAAACTCCATGGCACGATGATAAGATTTTAAAAAGAATATATGCTATCAAAGACACTTCATCTAATACTAAGTGTCAGCGATCGTTCAATAGTAAATAACCCAACTAAGTGAGTTTGGGTCGAGTCCCAAGGGAGTGGTTCATAATTGAGAATCAATAGGCAAGTAAGAATATGCTCAAGTCAATCATAGCTAAAAACATTTACGAATAAAAACATGGTTTAAATTATAGGTGACACAAGTGTCAAATATCAGAGGGGGTTGGTTTCAATTATCAACTAAAACAACAAATAACATGAAAACATGAATATAGAGTCGGGTTCTTGGGATGTGAATGGATTATGGGCTAAGGTAGACAATCGGGTAATTGCAATTAATAGTGAATAGTTGTAAATCAGTGATTAAGCTAGACTTTAATGGGCGTAAACTTTCTCTCGAACAATTTACCCCGAATCAAATTGATTTCTCTCGAACACCATTAAGTAGCAATGAAGATCAGCCTTCGCTTTAGTCCATTCACTCTCTCGAGATGAATGTGTGGAAAAGGGTTTAAGGTTCACTCTCTTGAACTGAAACTATGACAACCCAATACCCACAGACCATCGATTCAGAAATTTTGTTTTAAAACCTCTCTCGAGCAAGTCAAAAACACGAAGTTAGGATTGTATTTGCAACTACAATCCATTAATTTCAACCACAATTATTGAACGAAATCACTTTTAAACAACATTTACACTATCAATTAACAATACCCAACAGCTAAATCAACCCATAATCACATAATCACACCCCAATAATTGGGGTTTTAGCTAGACATCATAAAAAAGTAAAAATTGTTACCATGTTATGTTTCTATCACTGGGTAGGATTGATATTGTCTTTACAAAGGTCTAAGATGAAGAATCTTCAACACCCACTTCTAGTTTCTCAGAAATAGAAATCTTCAAATCTTCAAAGCTAAGGAAATATTGTCTCTAAACTCAGTTCTCAACCCTAAACTTGAAAACTGAATAAAATGGAAAACTACTCAATGTTAGATGCTAAACTAAGAATTTAAAAACGTATTTATAGTCGCCCAAAAATGTGCTGCGAAGGACCATTCGGCGCAGTAAGTCGGGATTGTCGATCCACTTGGAGATCCGCCATTTGGTCAATTCCATCGCCTTTTTGATTTGGCCTTCAGCATCTCTAGGCTTTGTACTTTGGGCGATATGGCACTACATTGCGGAATCGTTCGGCGACTCGCCGACCGGTCCTTTCGATCGCCGACTTGATTTTCTCCTAAAGGGCTCGGCACACTGGAACATTAGGCGAGATATCAACCATTCAGCGATTCGCCCAATGGATTAGGCGATCCTCAGGCCTTCTTTTCTTCGTCCTTTCAGCTGCCTTGTTCCTTCTTGCTCATTAGTGTCCATGCTTTGTTCCTCAATCCAAATACCTAGAATTCAAGGGTTTACATTAGTTATTGGCACAAAATATGCATTTGGGGACACTAAATCTATTAAAATAAAGCCCTAAATGAGTCCAAATTATGTACTCATCAACACCCCCAACTTAAACTTTTACTTGTCCTCAAGTTTAGCAGCTCAAAAAGGATGTCTTAAACAGTGCTACACAAGACTCAATCATGAATGCACACAAGAAGACTCAACTTACTTATGCGAAGATCAATTGTGCACTCAAAGACTCAAGTTGTGACTCACCATTGTCAAAGAATCTCAAGCTCACAATACTTGCTTCAAATGCAAGTTCAAGCTCAACAAAGGTACTCAAATGCCCTCACACAAAGAATGATTCCATATTCACACACAATGGTTCATTATTTAAAGCTTTAGAATCAAATGTAACGCTCACACTCACAAAGATGAGCACAATGCATAATTTCACCCATAGGTTTGCCCGTATTTTCCAATCAACACTTGCTTCAGCTCACTCAAGATAAAAAAAAGTATTTTCAAGGCTTGTAATGGGGCTGAGTGCAAAGGTATGGTCATTTAGGCTCAATGACTGTAATCCTCATGAAATGTGATGTGAACAACACTTCATTTCCTATTCTTCTTCATTCTCATTCGTGCTCAAAAGTCATCCCATTATTCACTTTCCATGGATTGGTGGAAACCCCATTTTCTTTGTATTTTCACAAATTTATTCCATAACTTTTTCATTCTTTTCTTCTTTTTCTCTCTTCTCTTTTTGTATGGAGGGGTTCCATTTTTTTTACAAAACCATGGGTCAAAAGGGACTTTCTTGCACTTCTTGATTTACCTTCTCTTTTCACCACACCCCCAACTTAGGCTTTTGGCCTAAGTTGGCTATTCAAACAAACCACAAATCATGAGGATTATGGGTAATGGATCAAGAAAGTTTATAATTTTATCAAGTTCCTTCCAAGAAAAAGGTTAAGGCTCAAAGGGTATTCAAAAAAGGTTCACACACTCATAGGATAGGCCACAAAAGAGGTATAATATCAATTTGTTTCACACTCTTCAAAGTTGCCTAAGATCATATCAATAGATTGCATCACTTAGTAAACCGGACCAACGGGGCAAATTATAGGTGTCATCACACATGGTTCACGGTAAGCTCATCACACAAGGCATAGATACCAATGTCAAACAAGACTCCACACTTTTGCTAGTGTGCAATGTCCATCACAAGAGACTCAATTCGATACTTGGCTAGTCACAACGAGATGCAAAGAGTTCACATATTGTCTATGCAACTTCATTTGGCCTTATCGTAACCGCACATTCATTTTTGTTCGATTATGAGAACTATTCAAGTCATCGGTATTGATCAAAATTGATACTCCAATTTGCAAGAGAACAACCACATTTTACACAAACAAGGTGTTAATTTTTTTTTGGAAGGGTCCAAAAATCTTCTATCTTTTAAAACAAGGAGCCACAAGCTCAATCATCCATAAACGCAATGTAAACACAATTATAACTCAAAACACAATATGTAAACAAAACCAAAGAGTCACAAAAGATCACACAAAAGGTAGGCCTCACCCCACCACAAATAAAATTATTTTTCCTCAAATGCAAACAAAACCTAAAATATCCTAAAGTCAAAATAAAGTAAGACAGAGAGGGAGGTAAAGAAGGGATCATGTCTACTCAGTCACTCCATATGTCTGGGTATCAGTGCTTGGTGCATCAATCTGGACTTGGGCATCAGTACCCGGAGTCACCTTAGAAGGAACAACAGTTGCACTAGGATCAACCAAGGGTGTATCCACCAAAAAATCCTGCACAACTGCATTCACCATGGCCTCCTCAGTCTCAATAAGGCCCTCATATGAAGCTTCCTCAGCCACCTCAACCAACTCCTCATCTGTCTCCACCTTAAACTCAGGATCAGTTGCCTCCTAAACTCTAACTTCATCTCCGGTGGTAGTCGGAGACATATCTGATGCATCTGGGATCTCCACCATCCCGAAGATCATGGATATGTCAGTGGACTTTAGTTGATCCACCTCGCTCCTCAACATAGCTATAACAGCCTTTAAAGTCGTCACCTCCTCGATGGCCCCTTTGCCACGTTCACAAACCGTTATCCTTGCTGCAAGGGCATCAATGGCAACACTCAATGGTGTCACAACATCAGCCAGGTCAGTCTAAATCATGACCAGAATGGAGGCCTCAAGTCTGGCAGCCCGACGATCCGCAGAATGGGCAAGCTACCCCATCCGGAGTAATGAAACCTGAGTGATCGGGGATCGGGAGACAACAATAGCAGGTCTAGGAGGCAGTGCAGTAGCAGAAGAACCTGGAGTGTCAGAAGGAGTAGCAATAGAGGTACCTGAAGGCCTAGGGGCCGGAGTAGGCAAAGATGCCTCTGCAGGTAGGGAGTCTGTGTCTACTACCGGGGAAGAGTCCACCGGGGCTGCTTTCTTTTTCTTCTCTGCCTCATCCTTCAAATATTCTGCCTCGATCCTCCGAATATCAGTAGAGGATATGGAAATCATTTCCACATCCTTCTTGGCATCTCTAGGGACCCGAGCTCATCTGCATAGCTCGGTGATCAACACCGGGAAGGGAAGTAAAGTCTGACGCTGCTTAGGCCTCATGACTATCTCCTGTGCTATAATCATCCCCAAATTTAGCCTCGTCCCATCAATGATGCAACCCAGATAGGCTGCCTTGGCATGGAGGAGAATCGACTCGTTTTGGGATGGCATAATATTACTGCTGATGAAGCCAAACCAGAACCTTGCAGCTATGTTAAGATCCTTTTTCTCGATAGGTGCTCCAACTTCAAGCCATTTAGGGGCACCATCTGATATGAGAGGAACTAACCACTTCTTCATATTTTCTAAGGTGGTAGTTCGGATCATGTGTTGGCAGTCGTCATCAATATCATCAGCGCAGTTCAGGACAACATTGATAGCCTCGCTGTCACACTGTACCTTCTTTCCCCGAACCACTACATAATCAACCAGTTTAAATGCAGTTGCTTGCTTCTTTTGCTAAGGTATCAAGGCTTCATAAGTAGCATAGAACTCTCGAACCCAATTAGGAATGTAAGGGTCACGGGGCTTGGTGAAGATCTGGATTTATGAGCCTTCAAACAGCTCATAATCTCTGGGTACCTATCAATTACCCCATCAGTTTACAACCTCTTCTCCTCTATGATTGTCCTCAGCCCCTCAGTCTTTAATCTGTTCATCGACTTGGGAGGAGGACCCTGTACAGGAGGTGCTAGAACTACAACTTGCTCTGGAACTAGAGGAGAAGAAGTGGTGGGCGAAGGAGTCCTAATTCTAGACGGATCATTCATCTTTTTTTACCGCAGCTCTGCCCTCTGTGCTTCTACCTGCTCATCATCGTCTGAAACTATAGTCTGAGGCTCCTGGTGCTCACCCTCACTCTTAGAAGTGGTGAGGTAAGTGTCATAGATGCCGTCACTGTCGGAGCTGGCCTCCGGTAATCACTACAACAAAAAAGGGATATAGCGGCAATTAAAAATGGCATTAGCGGCCATAAGTATGGCCGCTAAAGCCTTTACCAGCCAATGACCTTTGGCCGTTGTATCAGAGGTTGGCAAAGGCTTTTGCGGCCATTTGGACAAAAGCTGGTAAAACCAAGCTCTTTTGCCGCTAAAACTTATTTGATTTAGTGGCAATTTGTTGCGGCAATTAAAAAGGCTGCTAAATCCAATCCAAAGCGATTAGTTATTCTCATGTAGCGTCCATTTTTATGGCCAGTAAAACCAACTAAATTGCCGCTAAAACACATTTGTTCTAGCGACAATTTAGAAGGTTGTTAAATCAAATAAAAACAGTTAGTTATACTTGTGTAGTGTCCATTTTTATAGCCGGTAAATCCTACTAAATTGCCGCTAAAACACATTAGTTCTAGTGGAAATTAAAATAGTTGTTAAATCAAATTTAAAACGACAATCATGTTCATGTAGTGTCCATCTTTATAGCTGGTAAATTCGATAAAATTGCCGCTAAAAGCTCATATCTTTAACGACAATAGTTTGGTGGCAATTATAAAGCCTAGAATATCCTTTTGTAAACATCTTAATTTTCCCCATTTACCATCCAATATTTTTGGCTAGAAAAATCACTTAGTTTGACGCTAAAAGTCATAAACTTTAACAACCAATTGGTTAGCCAGAATAAATAATGACTACATCCATTCATAAAATTATCTAGTTCGCACTTCTACTGATAAGTTTATAACTCATAAATCCAACAAAATTCTAATCAAAAGAAAGCCGATTAGATGCGATGATGTTTGTCAAATGCTAAAAAATATATAATATAATTCATAGAACATAATATATCTCATCAAATCTAAACAACATGAAGTATTAATCCAAACTATAGTATCATACTTTAAAACTAAACTTATATTAACGAAATATCTAGTATCATTATATAATCAGTCCAATAAAATAGTGTCTTCAAACAATTTCCACAATGGTTCGCCGTATTGAAATATTTCATAGGCAAAAATTTTGAACGTCATACTGCATGACCTGAAATAATAAAATAAATGTGTCAAAAGATGAAATCCAATTGATTAAAACATTACGAGTTAGGCCAAGTTCTCATGCTTGAACGAAATATTTACTGGACCAAATGTTACATAAAAAAAGCTATGTGCAAATACTAATGACCCTAGTTTCTCCCCTTATTGATACAGATACATTTAGCAGTAACAAAGTTCCAGTTCAAATCCATATAACATAAGAAAGAGTGAATTATATCATCTCATAGAAAACAACTCAAAGATCCAACTAACTATACTACGGGGGCTGCAACTATGCTGATGACTTTGGGATAAAATTCAAGGGCTGGCAATGCATCAACATCATTATCTCAATTGGAAAATGCAAAATCCATGGTATGCAGAAGACAATTCAGTATGAAGATATTCACAACCTAGACAACAAACAATGAAAAAGCAGAAGCACATTCATAGCATGAGCAACAAACAATGCAAGAACGGAAGCTTATTAACAGCCTGAGTAGCAAACTATGAAAAACAGTTTAGAGGACAAAAACTATGAGAGGAAAGCCCCATATCAATCAAAAAAAAGAGGTAACAACTTAGAAAACTGGAAAGATACAAAATATACCACAGTAATGCAGGCCTGTTGAATGTACAATACATATACATACACACACATACATTACTTTATGTCTCAAAATCCCTGTTCAATAGGGGATGATAACCGATCAAATTTACATCATTATTGAACACTTAAAACCTATTTAAGGTTTCTTACCGCTGGGTAACCCCATAATAGACCAAGTGTCATTTGCACCTAATGCCTTAAACTCCTTACTCATAGCGTGACACTCAGGCACAAAAGCAGCTTGAGTGTAAGTGCATGGTTCAAAAACATGATGCAGACTAAGGGTTTAAGACTAGATGATTTAGAATGAGAGCAATCAATAGACTGAAAAGCATTACAAAGATACTACTGGAGGTAACAAGTTGATGAGAGGTCTTAGTAGACTTCTAGGTGAAAGATTACATTGTACAAAGCAAGACCAGGAAACAGTGTTAAGGAGACAATGTTAGAGACTTTAACTTTGTATCCATTTAGAAGTGAAACAAGACAAGGAATAGGTAATGTTTTAACATTGAAGAGTAAAGAAAGGTCAGATCAATGTCGTGATCTGATGCTCCAGAATCTATAGTCCAAATGGCATCACTAATCTTAGTAAGTAAATAAGTTTTGAACAAAGCATTGTTAGTCAAGACTTTACCTGTAAAGTTAGCAGACGTTATGAGGATTAGTGAGTGGTGAAAAATGAGAGTGCTGCAAGAGGGACAGTATGTAGAAGGACTGATCTTTAGTCAGACTAGAAACATTGACTGGCAGGTTAGAAACACGAGATAAACCAGAACATCAGATTGTGCACATGTATGACCAGGACCAGAAGTTGCATATTCAGAATGTGTTGCTGTCTTCCTTAGACCAGTATTCTTAGGGTCATCAGTATTCTCTGTGAACTTCAAATGAGAAGGATAATAATGTAGCCTGTAACATTTCTCAATGGTGTGATTGGCTTTGCAATACAAAACAAAAGAGGTTGTGATGGATCAAAGGATACTTTGGACAGGAACTGTGGTTTGGAGACTCTAGCAGTGAAAGAAGTAGAATTGGATCCAAAATGAGAAGTAGAGGAGACTTGTCTGTTTCTATTCAACCAACACGGAAGTGGTTTCATCATAAGAAGTTAAGAACATTCCTTCTAACTTGTAGATAAGTCTTATTGAGTCCCATTGTTTCTATCAAGTAAGACTAACGATTGGACAGCGAAGGAACTAGAGCAAACTGCTGAAGCAGAGGATACAGTGTTGTTATGTAAGTCCCTCATCCTTGTGCATTCTACTTTATACTTTACAGGAGAACAAAAATGAGCTGGTAATTTGATCCAGATCTTTCAAGTTCAGAAATTGTTCAGAAAGGAAACCTTTTCAACTGTTTCATTAATGGTAGTTATCTTTTTATTTAAAATGTTCTTATTGAAAAACATAACGTAAAAAAGTTGTTTCATTGAAGAAGGCTTCTGTTCTCAAGAAGTAATTATACTCATTGGATGATTAAGAGGACTAGTTCGAGTAATCAGACAACTAATATTCAGCTATACCAACAGAAGCTATAGATAAAACTAACTACATTTCAGGGGCTAGCAATCATGATTGTCTTATCAGGTAAGACTAACGATTGGGCAGCGAAGGAACTAGAGCAAACTGTTGAAGCAGAGGATACAGTGCTATTATGTAAGTCCCTCATCCTTGTGCATGCTACTTTATACTTTACAGGAGAACAAAAATGAGCTGGTAATTTGATCCAGATCTTTCAAGTTCAGAAATTGTTCAGAAAGCAAGCCTTTTCAATTGTTTCGTTAATGGTAGTTATCATGAAATAGTAACTCAAACAGTCGCATCGAAGGATAAAGATGAGTAATACCATGAGAAGTTGGAGTATTTTCAGCAACAATAGGTATCCCTCTTGTTTGTGCTATTTGTCCATGGCCACTATCAGCGTCGTGGACCTGATAAATATTAACACAATAGTTAAAAATGCTTTTATATGATTAAATTATATTAAAAAATAATGTCTAAAACTTATGGAATCAAGTTACCTGTCCACTTGAGGTGCCATTGATATTTTGAGGCATGGATTCATTAGGAGCATGTTTGCGCATGGATTGTCGCATTTGAAGTAATTCTAATTGCATATTATCCTAATTTTGTTTCATCATATTAATTTCTTCATTTTGTTTCGCCTTCAATTCATTTATCTCATATTCTAACCTTTGTACAATTTCATTAGATGAATCCTCTTCATCAATGTTCTCTAAGAAAGATCTACCACCCCATAGAGCAGAAGGAGTTGGACCAAGTCCTAAACCACGAACATACCCACTTCTTTCATTTCCTAATACTTGGGAATACACATCACCTTTCCAAGCAACACGGTGAGGAGGTTGGTCAGTAGATCCCTCACTATTGCTCATTTTCTCATATATCATGTCCTGACCAAAGAAAATATATTAAATCCAATTTGGAATTCATCTGTTCGCTTTTTTTATTTTTCCCTTAATTTTTTCCAATGTAGATAATAAAAGAAAGAATAAATCTTATAATTGCTTTGGCCGAATCATCAACCAATGGTCTACCATCCACACGTTGTTTATGAGTTAATAAGAATATTTCTGCTCGTGTAGGCTCCCTACCATATGCGGTCTAATACAATAAAATTAATGTCATCTATGCTTGATAAGAAGGGTTAAATTATTATAGTTTTTAATTTCAGCAGGTTTACCTGCTCATCCATCAAGGTAGCAATACTTTTGGATGCTCCTGCGTGAGGCATCTTTTGCTTGGTCCTATTATTCCTATTTGTTTGGGTACGTCTCTGTCATTGAAAAATTAAAACAATATCTTAAGATTTATAAATAAAAATTGAGCATAACAAAAATCTAAACACTACAAAAATTAGCAACTAGGAGAATGCTGTAAATATTTGTTGATACCTTAGCTTTGTCGGAAAGCCAATAAGATACAAGACCACTCCATTGATCAATTGGTATACGACTTGGTCTATTTTTTAGCAAAGTGTCTTTAGTCTTATACTTTGGAATATGGTCACCTTTTAAATGACACTTGTAATCTTTCCATTTCTTTCCTAGTGACTTTAAGACAAAGGCTTCTCCGCATTTTGGGATAAAGAACTTCTTCTGAAAAAATAAAGCCCACATTTAGAAAATAGAATCATGTATAACAGACCTTGCTCACCTCATAATAATAACTACACCATACCCTCACAAAATTCAACAATTTCTTCTTTTCCTCATTGTCGAAATTTCTCCAATCATCTACGTATAGGGGTGTTAATTCTGGAGTTCTTGCAATAATTCTAGAAAGCTAGAAAGTTTTCGACCCTCTTTTCCAATAGCTTGATTACGACTATTAAACGGCACATCAATTGTTTTCCCCGGAGGAAGTTTCCAAATATCTTTTAGTAAAGTAGGTCCACGTACTTTTCTTGCCTCTAAATTACGTAGAAGGAAAAATAATTGATGGACATCAAATGATAAAAACTTATATGGTTAAACAATTGAGAGATGCTTTGCAATATGTTAAATAATAGTATCACGACAAAACAATAGAAAACAAAAACAATATATTATACATGTTGCCTACCTGATGTATCTCTTTTAAATTATGTCTTACTCAGATGTTCACTCTGCTGCAATTTTGGAGTATCAGAGTATAGAGATTCTTGCATAAGACAGTAACGCGAGAAAAATCTTAAAGGTTACAAACCTATTATTCTTGAACTTGACTCACTAATTGTTCTAAGTTGACTCAGGATGTAATAGATATCCAGCTCATTCTTTCTTTAAACAAGTTTTCTGAACATGATTAGACAGAAATAATTGGAAGATGTGGCTGAAGGAAGCTTTGAGACTCATCTAATACATGACTCTCATTTTCTTATGTTATCATTTATAATCTATAGAGATATGGTAATTGTCTTTACCTATGCATCTATACAAGCAAAAAATCGAAGAGGTTATTTGACAGGAAACTACAACAGTACAATGTCAAGTTTCCAGCAAATGTTAACATTTTTTAGCTTTTCACATTGAAATATATAGAGAATGGACCATAGTAACAAAAAACTCTTCAGTTCCATCAACAACGTTTTTCCTAGCATGTATAACTAATAAGAAGTAGACATATTAAAACGTATTACCTAATTCATCAATGCCACCAGCAGAATTAGTCAACTCATTAGATTGATCATCGTGATCTTGGGTTTGATTGTGATTCTCACTATTTATCAGTTGCTCAATATAAGGCTGGGCTTGATCGATGTTCTGTTCATCCATCAACTACTCAACATATTGTCGCAGACCTTCAACATTTTGTAGTTGCAAGTCCAATCTGTTGCGACCTCTAGTTTGCCTACTTTCTTATCTAAAATGAAATAACTATGTAGATGCATTAAGTTGTACTAGTAGCAAAATTACAAGACACATCCAATACAAGAGAAGGCATTATCATCTTAAGCTTTGAAAACACATACTAATGCACCAGAAATTTTAAAAAATCAAATTCATAAGAACACATTAACACTTCATAATCCAAAGGATATAAAAACAAAATAAAAGAAAGACAAACACTGAAAGTTCACTCAAAACATTCACTAATCAACCAACACAAACATGAAAAATGTATAGCCAACCCACATTCATCTTCTATAACCACCTATCACTCAGCATCACTTTCATTTTCAATATCATTTCCTCCCTCAAGATTAGCTTCACCGTTATTTGGAGAAGCTTGAGTATGGACTTCCATATCAATTACTATCCCATCGACTCCACTCCTTACCCAATCATTATTCTCAAACTCTGAAACATGGGAATTTTCTAAGATAGCCAAGTCAGTAGAATCACTCTGCATTGATGACTCGAGTTGCACACTATTTTCCTCTCCCATATCAAAAACATCTCTAGGTCTAATTAACCTAGGGACAAACCATTCATGATCATGAGGATCTTGTACAAATATTACTTGTTGAGCTTGTTCTGCAAAAATAAAGGGTTCATGACGGTCTCGGTCGCCAGAATCAGCCAAGCGTGAAAAATTCACAACTGTGAAACCCAAGTCATCTTCCATAACTCCTCTACCTTTGGTTACATCAACCCAATCACACTTAAATAAGACAACCTTAAATTCTTCATAGTAGTTTAACTCCACAATTTCAGTCAATCTACCATAATATGAGATATTTGCAGAATTTGGAGCATTGTCGCTTGAACTTGCATAACTTTCGGTTTTTGAAATGACCATAACACCACTATTTTGTGTTTCTAGGTACTCTTCACTTTGTTTTGTTCTGAACCGATACCCGTTATATAAATCATATGCATTAAATCTTTTCGCAATGCAACTCGACTCTTTTGCAAGAACTTTAATTTTCTTTAAGATATCAGATGTGACCTCCAACTCTTTTACCTAACCAAATTGAAAGATTAAACTATAAATTTGGATATAAGGACGAGTAAAATAATTAAGGTAACCAATAACTTAGTCATACTACTTACTTTCTCCTTGAACCACTCACTAAATGTATCGAAATGCATATGATCAAGTTGATGTTGTGTCAAACGACGCTTACGATGTGATCTCTTGATTTCAGCAATATGTTCTCTGTTCATGTGATTCATATATATCAATTTTGTTATCAAATGAAGTAATATACACTTAATCAACAATATATATAACACTTACTTTTTATAACTCTCAACCACCTCTGACTCACAATTGAAGAGCACATGTCGATGTGCCTTCAACAGTGTTTTCTCATCTATTTCATATACATCTACTCCACCGTATGACTCTCCAATAGTAGGAAAAATACATCCGTCTTTACTAGTCTCATGCTCAATCTCATCACTGTATCTTCTTGAACAATAAGACTTTGAATCTCCACCCTCCAAATATCGTAAGCAAAATGCCAAACATTCATTTGCTATGTATGCTTCTGCTATTGAACCTTCAGGACATGCACGATTACGAACATATGATTTTAAAGTACCTAAGTACCTATGGAATAAATTAATATTATTAGTTTTATATTATAATATTTAACAACTAAAGATATATATAATAAAGATTCAGTGATATAATCCATACCT
>JAJOOO010007885.1:0-14081 GCA_029582685.1 Solanum piurae | reverse complement strand
AAATAGTAAATTATAATAACGTACCAACTAATTAATAAAATCTAGGAAAAGTCAAACATCTATAAACAAAAATAATTAAATAATACTAGCTTATTTATAAAAATTTAATTTTAAAATAATATAGGTTTTTGTAATCTTTCATTACTTTTTAAACGATTGAAAAATAAAACTTACCTTAAAAAGTGATTCTATTTTTGTTGTTTTCAAATCTTTTAAAATAAACTTAATAAAATAAGAGAAAAGTCAAAATATTTATAAAAATATTTCAGCTCTAAGAATGGTGTAAAATTTTAAGTTCGGTCAAAAATACGTGTCTACAGTACTTGTTAAATATTTATTTTTTAAAAAACATATCATAATTCTATTATTGCTGAGGAATGGGACACACCACTGTGTGACTGTTTCTGATGAATTAAGAGTACCTATGGCAGCTTAGAGCAGAGAAACTGTATTTTGTATGTATTATTAGATCAAGTTCATATACAATGAATCAGTACTAACATATATAGTGTGACTTATCTACTAACAACTGTAAACTAACTAGTATAGTTAATGTTAACCTGACCATAGTTAATCTGTAACAAACTAACTAACTTTTGGACTTTTACTATTCATTTGTAACTAACTGATATAAATGACTGGCAGCTACTCTATGCTCAACACCCTTCCTCAAGCTGATGGCTGAAATATATCTTTTAGACTCAGCTTGGTCATCAAATACAAATGAGAAGTTTTCCACAATCCTTTTGTGAGTAAATCTGCCAGTTGATCTTTGGTAGATACATGATGAGTCTTGATCATACCTTGAACTATCTTTTCTCTCACAAAATGGCAGTTAATATCAAAATGTTTGGTTCTTTCATGAAAAATAGGGTTGACTGCAATTTGTATTGCAGCTTTACTATCACATAATAGATTCACTGGTTGTTTGATGTCTACTCCGAGCTCTTTATATAGTCCAATAAGCCAAGTTACTTCTGCAACTACTGAAGCCATATTACTGAACTCGGCTTCAGCAGAACTTCTAGCTACTGTTTCTTGCTTCTTTGATTTCTAAGAGACTATAACATCTCCAAATTTGACTAAGTACCAAGTTACAAACTTTCTTGTTTGTAAACAAGTCCCCCAGTCAGAATCACAGTAGGTAGTCAACTTATCTGTACTCTGAGAGGGCATAAACAAACCTAGACCAGGAGCTGATTTGATGTATCTCAACACTCTTAGGGCAGCTTCCATATGAGACTCTTTGGGAGCATGCATAAACTGGCTTAACGTCTGAACTACAAATGAGATATCTATTCTGATCATGGTTAAGTATAGCAATCTCCCAACTAATCTTTGATACTTCCCAATATCGTTTAAGGGCTTATCTGAGTTTGTAACTTCTGATCCTTGGACATGTGAATCATACTCAATGGATGTTAACCTCAAACTAAGATCCAAATGTGTGCATACTGGTTTGGCTCCACTTAAACCCATCTCAGAAATCAACCCCAATGCATACTTGCGATGGTTCTTTACATACTGTTCCTTGGACCTGGAAAACTCAATACCAAGAAAGAACTTTAGCTCCCCCAAATCTTTCATCTTGAACTTGAGCTTTAGGTCACTTCTAGTCTGAGCAATTAAGTCATTGCAGCTTCTTGTTATCAATAAGTCATCTACATACACAAGCACTACTATCAACTTTTTACCTATTCTGCTAGTAAAAAGAGAATAGTCATAATGACTTTGAACAAAGCCCAGTTGAATCAATGCCTCAGTCAATTTAAGATTCCACTATCTTGGTGCTTGTTTTAGACCATATAAAGACTTAAGGAGCTTGCAGACCTTACCAGACCCTTCCTGTCTGCAAAAGCTAGGATGAACCACCATGTATACATCTTCAGGAAGATCACCTTGTAAAAAAGCATTGTGTACATCCATTTGAACCGCATACCAATGCTTGGTAGCAGCAACAGCTAAGACTGATCTAATAGTCACCATCTTGGCAACAAGAGAGAATGTTTCAGAATAATCTATATCTTCTGTTTGACTAAAACCTTTAGCAACCAGCGTCGCTTTGTACCTTTCAATCGCCCCTGAGGCCAAATATTTGACCTTAAACACCCATTTACACCCATTGGGATGTTTGCCTGGAGGCAAGTCAGTAAGAGTCCAAGGGTTGTTAGCTTCAAGAGCAATTATTTCTGATTTTATAGATTCAACCCATTGAGGGTGAGAAGCAGCTTCAGCAAAGGAAGTAGGCTCAGAAATACTGGAGTAGGTGGCCAGAGCTGTACCATAACTCGAAGACAAGTGATCATAACTAACATGATTAGACATTGGATATAAACACCCAGACTTGGGTTGATTGATGTGAAAATCATGCATCCAAATAGGAGGTTTGGTTGGTCTGGAGGATCTTCTCACAGGGAGAGAAGAAGAAGACAGAGGAGGAGGAGCAGAAGAAGAAGGACAAACAGTCTCAGGTAGAGGAATATCATGCAAAGGAACAACTAGAGGAGGAGAGGTCTCACTGACTGCCATGGGTTGTAGAACTAGAAATAAAGTGGGAACAGATGAAGTCATGTCCTGAAAAGGGAAAGTGTCTTCCTTAAACACGACAGCCATTACTAAGGAGTATGCCTTGTTCACACTAGGTGTAGGATCCATCATCATTTCTGACTTCTACACTGATTAAAAGATTCATTCAACCCTAAAAGAAATTGCATTAATCTCTGATATTCAAAGTGAACAGCGTACGTCTTTGACACTTCACATGCACAACCAGGACAAGGCATGAGAGAGTCAAATTCCATCCATAGCTCTTTGAGTCTAGAAAAATAGCTAGAAACTGAAGAAACACCTTGACTTAGAGTCGCAATTTCCTTGTGTAGATAAAAAAATCCTAGAACCATCAACTTTGTCAAATCTTTCCTTTAGATCATTCCAAACTTGTAGAGCACTACTTGCATACACTATACCACTGAGTAATTCCCTACTAACAAAGATCATGATCCATGAGAGCATTATAGCATTACATTTCTCCCAGAGGTCATGCAGAGATGCAGGGTACATGTTTTTAAGACATTTGCCATCAACAAAGCCTAATTTACCTTTACCTAGCAATCCAATTTTCATAGATCTACTTCATAAAGAGTAATTTTCAGATCCCGTAAGCTGAATAGAAACCAATGAGCTACCTGGAGTATCACACGCTTGAAGATACAGTGGATGATGTGCATCAATCACAAGCACTCCTTCTTGCTCCAAACTGGTAGAAATCTCAGGTGCCATTGATGAAGCTGCTATTAAAGTAAAAAAATGATCTGAATTGCTTTATGGACAATGCAGCAACTCCTCTAAAGAGCTACAAGCTACACTGAAAGCAGAGACATCGATCTTCAAAGGACTCCCTCGAGCTCTGATACCATGATGAATTAAGAGCAGCTATGGCAGCTTAGAGCAGAGAAACTGTATTTTGTATATATTATTAGATCAAGTCCATATACAATGAATCAGTACCAACATATATAGTGTGACTTATCTACTAACAACTGTAAACTAACTAGTATAGTTAATGTTAACCTGACCATAGTTAATCTGTAACAAACTAATTAACTTTTGAACTTTTACTATTCATTTGTAACTAACTGATATAAATGACTGGCAGCTACTCTATGCTCAACAGTTTCACTCTTAACTAGAGGTCTCGGGTTCGAACCCTGGGTATGGAAATTTTTTTGTTGGGTGCGTCACCCCCAAATGGACCTTGCAGAGCGTGATTCAGATTTAGTCGGAGCTCTAATGTGGACTCCTGACACCGGACGGGAAACCAAAAAAAAGGGACACACCAAAACTCTTGCAACCACTTATTTAATGCAATTATAAATCATTATAAGTTTACTATATCTTGCATATACATTTAGCTTGTGTAAGTAAAAGTTTACTTTATTTTTTTATTTAATTCGTATTCGTCTAAAGATTCAGTGGAGTCCTAAGGTAGAAGTGTATATATATATATATACACACTATTTGTTTTTAAATTTTACTTTTAAATTATACTAAATATATTATTGTTATACACAATTAAAAGTCACAGCTCTTTACTTAGATTGGAAGTGATCTAATTTTTAAGAGGATAGACAAAATAAATTGGTTAACTGATTTTTAAAAAAATCATTATTGAATATGGATTGATCGAATATAATATTGTATTGATTTTCATCTATTCTATATATTTTTCAATTGATTGATATCCAATTCGTTGGTACATTGACAATATTGATATCTAATCTAATCGTATATTGATAAAAATCGATTGATATTCAATTCAATTCATTTATTTGTTGTGAATATAATAATTCAGTATTGGTGTAAAGTGTAAACAATTATCACTGCAAAACTTTCAAAAAGTAAAAAAGTTGGCACTATGTTTAGAAAAGTTGATCTGTCCTACTACAACATGTGAAGTGTGAACATTTAGCTTCTTTCTTTTTAGTGCTAATATTACTAAAAAACCATGTGAGAATTAAATATAATTATTATTAGTTTAATTGTCATAAAATAACTTTGTTACCCACATCATTATGGATACTAACATGTGAACATCGATCATTAACTATATATTTAATTTCTATATCATTAATATTAATATCTATCCTAAGTTGCGATGCTATCACACTTAATAGACCACTATACAGACTGAAAGATTTATAGATAATCCCCTCCATCTGAAAATCAACATATTTTCCTGTTTCATTTTTAAAAAAATAACAGTCAGTCTTACATAATACAAAAGAATAATAAATATGTTTGTATTTATATTCACTTTTCATACCAACATAATACAAATTTCATCCACAACTTCATTCTTCTCACAAAAAATTATACACACTCATCATTATTTATTCATACTAATATCATTCCAATTAGTCTACCAGAATTGATACCATAAAACACATTTCATAAAAAAATAACATTTCACATTTCATACAAACTTAATACACATTTTATACAAATCATCATACTTCTTACTCATATTTTTTACACAATACTCAATAATTGTTCATACCAATATCATTACAATTACACTACCAAATTCATTTCAACCTACACATTTTACTTTTGTTTTCAGAAGAAGAAAAAACAGCAATTAATATTATAATTTTAAACTGCATATCGAATCCATCTCATTATTAGTATCAAATTGACTAAAGAAATACCAGTTTCATAACAATGTTACAACACATATCATACTTTTTTGTTTTCACAAATTTCATAACTTTACAACGATAATACTATTAATATTTCATACACTTATACTCAAATCATTCATATATTAATTCAATATCGCACAAAATCATGGTATAAATAGTATAAAAAATAACCAACCAAAAAAAAAAAACACAATCGTACCAATAAAATCAGAGAATGTAATTAACTACAATTTCACACAAATTAATACATATTATGAACAAAATATTATTTATACAAAAACACACCACAACTTAAATATAGTATACATAAACAAAATCACAAAATGTCATTTACAATTTCATTGTTTTTTTTTTTTTACGTTTCAGTAATATACAAATACAAACAATAAATCATAAAGAATACTAACTAGAAGGATCCCATCTACCACCATGTTTAATTAATATAGATAAGAAGTCGTCCATTGCAACAAAATGAAAAAATTTCAAACAATAAAAAAATTGATCTACTCGTGAGTGACGCCAATTTCTTGAAAAAAAAACAAAGAGAGAGAAACTTTGAACAAAATGAATAAAATTTGATTTTTTAATTAATGTTAACAGATTAGAGTGAAATAAGGAAAATAAATGCACCTAGTTAGTTTGAATCTCCTAAATTTATGCTAATTAACAATTATCATCAATGAATTCAAAATTAATTCATACACATTTATCCATTTTTTTATCTTTCTTTTTTTTCAAATCCGATCTGTTTTCCTTTTTTATCTTTTTATTTTTTTCAAAACTGATTTTTTTACAATTACTAAAAAAACTTTTTTTTTATAAACTGTTACAACTTACAACCTGAAATATTTTATTGTTATAACTTGAAAGTTTTATTCTACTGCTATAACTTGAAAATATTAGTCTAATAAATGTCATTTATAAAATTTTCACAATAGATATTTATATTATTCTTTGGTTAATCCCCTTCTCCTTTTTTTAAAAAAAAATCATTATTAAATATAAATTGATCGGATATTATATTATATTGATTTTCATTTATTATGTATATTTTCAATCGACTGATATCCAATTTGTTCCGACATCGACAATAATCAATTTATATCTGATCTGATGATATATTGTCAAAAATCAATTGATATTTAATTCAATTAATTCATTTGTCGTGAATATAATAATTCAGTATTGATGTAAAGTGTAAATAATTATCACTCCAAAAATTTCAAAAAGTAAAAAAGTTGTAGTACTATGTTTAGAAAAATTGATCTGTCCTACTACATGTGATAACAAAGAACTTTCATAGTCTTTAATTTTTTTCATACACGTGAAACATTTAGCTTCTTCTATTTTAGTGCTAATATTACTAAAAACCCACGTGAGAATTAAATATAATTATTATTAGTTTAATTGTCATTTGAGCATAAAAAATATATAATTTGAAAAACTAAATAGTAGTAATTTTTATTTTCAAGTTAACAAATCATATTGAAGTTGTGTTTGAATATGAATATAAATTAAAGTTCATTTTTTAATTATTTTTTTTCTTGAGTAACTATTCGATGTAAAATAATTCCTTTTTCAAATACTGTAAAATTTGAGGATTCAACTTCAAGTTGAATTTTGAAACATTGTAACAATTTTATGTTCCGAATTAAAATTTTGAAAAAGTAAAAACTATCCATAACTAAATGAGGATGACTTTTTTTTATATTTAAAATGATTTAAATTTTAAAAAAAATATTTTTATCTAATTGAGGTGATTTATAATCGCATATTAAAAATCTTTTTTTTTTCAACTTCATATTTTGCAAAAATGTATCACATTAATTGAGTGGGACGGAGCAACATTTTGACTAATCAATTCGTTTTACTTAAATAATACTAGTACTTTCTTTGACATATTTCATTTAGGTACCTATATTAATTTGACTAGACAGAAAATATAAAAATACAACAAAATATTTGAATTTTGTCATCTTATTATGCTAAAGATGCGTGGTATAACACCCAATTAATATTGTTTGAATCGTGCAATCTTATATGAATATTATTAAGAATAAAATAAGAACATTATATAAAAACGTGATTAACTAGTTGTCCACTCAATAACTTAAACTAAAAATAGCGAGCAAATATACTTTCTCAGTTCGCCTTTATGTGTCCATTATTCTATAAATATATTTTTATTTTTTAATTGTCATTTTTAACATATCAAGAAGATTTAATTTTTTTTTATATTTTATCATTAGTATTAGTTACTTATTTTAAAATCAATTTTAAGCATTAATACTAAATATCAATTAATATAGATATTATAATAAAAATTCTCATATCAATCATTATTTCTTTAAGGACGTACAAAATTCAAAATAGACAAATAAAAATAAATGAAAAAAGTATAACATTATATATATAAACTACATAGTATATAATATGTAAATAATGAATCTGACCGAAAGTCCGTATAAACCAACAACATACATGTGGGAAATATTACCTCCTAGACCTAGCTCAACTATATATATATATATACCAACAAACTCTTTAAAAGAAGCTTGGATTATTTAATAACTTCTAGATCTTCAATTTCTTCTCGTCTTTTTTTTCTCTTTTTTTTATACATTAATAACACCAAAAAAAAAGGCATTGTCTAAAAAAATTCATATTTTATCATTAGTATTAGTTACTTATTTTAAAATTAATTTTAAGCATTAATACTAAATATCAATTAATATAGATATTATAATAAAAATTCTCATATCAATCATTATTTCTTAAAGGACGTACAAAATTCAAAATAGACAAATAAAAATAAATGAAAAAAGTATAATATTATATATATAAACTACATAGTATTTAATATGTAAATAATGAATCTGACCGACTGTCCGTATAAACCAACAACATACATGTGGGAAATAGCTTATTACCTCTTAGACCTAGCTCAACCATATATATACACCAACAAACTCTTTAAAAGAAGCTTGGATTATGTAATAACTTCTAGATCTTCAATTTCTTCTTGTCTTTTTTTTTCATTTTTTTTATACATTAATAACACAAAAAAAAAAAAAAAAACTCGTTGTCTAAAAATCAAATTACAATTTTGTGAAGGAATTAGGAATGGGAAGAAAACCTTGTTGTTCTAAAGAAGGTTTAAAGAAAGGTTCATGGACTAAAAAAGAAGATTTACTTCTTACTGAATATATTAAGGAATATGGTGAAGGTACTGGATGGAGATCTCTTCCTAAGAAAGCAGGTAATCACTTACAAAAAAAATTCAATTTTTTTTCGAGAAAAATCAATCGAAAACAGGCTGTCTACCTTCTAAGGTAGAGTACAAAGTTCTCTTTTTTGACACTACTTATAGAGTTATACTGAACATGTTGGTAAATTTTTGTTAGAAATCATTGAGAATGTGCTCGTCAGAAATTGTTTCTCTTGAAAATCCTGATATATAGAAAATTAACAAACGAGAAATTTATTAAGCGCGATCAAGCAATAAATGATTTTTTTTTTCCTCCAAGAATTTAGTTTAAAAGACAAGTACAATCTCTTCATTTTATTATTCCATGAAATATCTTGAATTTTATGTTGAGTTGCTAAACTAGATAGTTAACTAATTAAATGTAGTTCGCATATTTTAGGGCTACTAAGATGCGGCAAGAGTTGTAGATTAAGATGGGTGAATTATCTTAAGCCGGGACTCAATAGAGGGACCTTCACACCCGAAGAGGATGATCTTATTGTTCGACTTTATACTCTTTTGGGTAGTCGTTGGTCCCTCATTGCCGGAAGAATACCTGGCAGAACAGACAATGACATCAAGAACTATTGGAACACGAGTCTCCTCAAGAAACTCAAAGCTCAAGGAAATGAGCCACGAAAACACAAATCTCAAGCAAAAAAAAGGAGAAGGGAAAAGGAAAAAGTAAATGTCTCTTCCCAAATTAATCGAAAAAATAACGACGAAAATAAGAAGAAGAAGGAGAAGATTGTCGAAAAACATAATATTGAAGATGAAGTATCAACAAAGATAGAGGAGGAACCATATACACAGGATTCTGCGCAAGCAGTATCAAATAATAATCACAATTTCACTAGTAAGTACATGTGTGATTTTCAAATGGAACCTTCTATTGTGTCACGTTTTAAAAAAATAAAATAATACTTTAGCGGTAATTTAATAAATTAATTATTAGGTGATGTATATCAAAACCGCTAAATATAGTATAATTTTTTTAAAAATAATATTATTTACTCATATATATGATTTAATTTATTTATGTTTTACTAAATTTTATCGAATGACACGAGCGTATGATTTTTTTTAGGTTCTTCTAGCAATCAAGATGGCACAAGTGGTGCAACCTCTACTAGTGAAATCCATTCTTGTTCTCAAAATATTGAAGATCAAAACCAAGATGAAATTTTTGAGAAACTTCAAGTGATAGATGAATTACTCCTCAATGATAATTGCCTTTTTCTACCTGAAAAATGCATAGAGTTCAATAATAATGAAAACCATATGTTATTTGAGGAGGTATATGAAGAGTATTTTCAACTTGTTTATGAAAATTCATGTCATTTTTGAGCAATGATGGATTCAGAATTCAAATATTATGAGTTAAATCTTTCAAGTTCTTAATGTGCATTAAATATTCGTTATCTATTAGTGTATTTTTTTAATATATAAATTTACGATATCGAAAATACTAAATTCAAATAACGTTATACACCCCATATGTTTTCAAGGTCAGCCACATTCTTTTGTCGGCTTATTTTAGTCATTATGCAACTTTAATTTTCAGGTGTTTTGTGTCACTGTTACCTCTATGGTCCTCTCACTGGTATATATTAATATGAACAAAGTTACTGGTATTTTTCGTATAGTTTTTAAATATTTTAAATTTTGTTTTAAAATATCAAATTAATGTAATCTAATTTAACTTTGAAAATTAGTTAAGTTAACTTTCGAAAAACGTACCATGACAACTAAAAAGAAATGGAGGGAGTACGTAATTTTATTAAAAAAATAATAATTTATATTATATGAATATTAATATTTTAAAGTATAATTTTTTATCAGAATATAAGAATAATTGTATTTTAAAGTATTTTTTTGTATAATTTTTGAATATCTTAATTTTAATTTTGAAATTTTAATTATATTTTTTACTTATTTTAGCTTAATACATTAACTAAATTAACTTTCGACAAGAAAAAATAATTACAAAAATTGAGATTAAAAAAAACATATTAAAGTTCAATATATTTCTACAATATAAAGTATTTTATATTATTAGATCATATTTCATTGCCATTTAAAAGCCCAAGCAAATGAAGCAGTTGCATTACACCTCCAAAATATGTGTTGATTTTTTCATAAAAGGATATTGAATACGTTAAGGAAAAATGAAATTTTTACAAATAAATTTTAAAAATTAAAGTTGATAAATTCTTAACTGATATGAATAATTTTTTCGACTATATAGAAGACTGAAGAGTGAAGTCCTAGGACAACGATCAAAGACAATTTTAGCATTTTATATCTATTCATTTTAAAATTATACAAATTTTATTTTTGAATTTGTCAAAATATATGCTCACGTGGCTACATGTTCTCCTCAAATTACATGATTGATTATTGTTTAACGATTATGATAATTTGATGAAAAATAGAAATTAGTTAATCATTTAAATTTTAAAATGGAAAGATTCATTTGAATTTTGGGTACTCGATTGTTGAAAATTGGTGCTTTGTAATAAATTGAAATATGTGACATCATTCACATTTTTTTTTGAAAAAAAATCTTAAACGATTCAAGCGACAAGAACAAACTCTCATCAAACTACCACCTTTTGTGGAGGAAAGAAAAATAAAGCTGCAAACTTTTAGTGTGAATTCATATTTAATCGAACTTTAATATAGATATCGATCTTCATTAAAAAAAAAAAAAATATCGAACACGATGAGGAAAAACAAGAGTTAATATACTCAAAGTAGAAAAAGAGTTGAAACTTTTTATATGCATTTTGAAATGACTATTTTGCTTCTATTGTTCTTACCATCAAGTTATTGGAATACTTACATATAATCATCAATTTAAATTTAAGAGATATTTTTTATCAAAGACGATTCGAAATAAAACTTATGTCTCCGCTTTTATAGTGTTAATTATAATCTTTAAATTCTGACTACGCTTTTAATTATCTAAACCACATGTTAAACTTATGTCTAGGATGAATGTTGGGGTGCATTGTAAGACTTCCAAGGTGCTTTTTGATAGTTAGGGTTCAAAAATAGGTACATTTTCTTGATAGAGAATAATATACCACTATGAGTGAAAACACATGCAACACTATTAAGTATTGTTTTTTCTATGATCTTTAGTCAATTTCACGGGCGGAGCTAGTAGATTGTGTGCAAGTTTAAATTTAGTAGATTTTATTTAAATAATATATTTGTGTTAATAAATTCAATATATATATATATATAAATATTAAATTTGGAATTCAGTTATAATCTCTTAAAATTATTATTATAAAATTCAGAAATTCATAAAATTAAAATCCCAACTTTGACTCTGATCAAATTTTAATTGTGATTTGATTTGCATGTTATAATCAATCATTTTCCTAGTTAAGGTAATACATTCTTTGCGCAATTTTATAGGACAGATTTTCGAATGAAACTATTTTTTTCAACTTAGCTTGACAGAAAATTCTTTTTACTTTTTTGATTTCACACTAGATGTACGATATTCAATATGTTTTTTTCTCCATTTCACACTAAAAAAAAATTCGAAAAGTATTTTCTTTCGTATCAAACTGAACACGCCTAAGTTATACAAATATTGGCACTAACGTTATTTGCATGTAAAAACATATATATTTTAGGAAACATAGGAACTAGTACTACATACAATTCACAAAATTATTTCTTATATTATATTATAATTATAATTATAATTATATAGAAGCCACAAAGGGTGAGCAACTAAGGGTTGTTAGCTTGTCATCTTATGTTATTTAAGGGTATTTTTGTCATTTGACATCATTAGAGAAATTTTATTGTATGAGTAGGTAATGCATAGCAACTTTAGGAGTATATAGGGATTGCAAAATGGGTATAATTTAGGCGTGCTCGTTCGATTCAATTCATTTTAAATGAGTTAGTTATTCAATTATTTAAAAGTGGATCAAATATAGATCAATTCATATTATCTATCATAAAATATGAATAATACATGAGTATTCATCAATAGTACTCCCCTTAAATTACGTGTAAGTGTAGAAACCTCTAAGAGTGTGATTGTTATAAAGAAAAATACTTTTAAATTTTCTCATATTTTGAAAAATAATTATTAAATGGACTTATTTTTCTCTAATCTAAGAAAAATAAATTTCATACATAATGTAATTAAGGTAGAAATTTCCTTAAATTAGGGAATATTTTTCAAAAAAAATCTTAAATCTCACCACCCGAAATGGGTTCAAACATGAGATTCCAATTTCCTACCCTAGTCAGACTTCCAACCCCGATTTGAGATTCAAATTTTAATCTCCCGACCTCGACCCATGACCACTTATTTTTCGAAAAACAAAGTAAATTCAATTTCATCATGCTAGGTGAAAAATTGGAGAAAAAGGAGATATTTTGTTAATAGGAACAAAAAAGTGTTTGCTATTATGATATTAGTTGGCGTTTTTATGATAACAAATATTTTTACTTGTCTTAGTATGAAGTTAATCTTTTAAATATGTTAAGATATTTCATTTAAATATTCAAATTAAACTTTGTTTCAATTGAATATCTTAATAAAATAAAAATTCCACCTTTGTACAAAATTGTACCAATTGTTAAATAGTTGTCAATATCTTCAAAATAGTAGGTGTATGAAGGGGTTGGGGTGAGGGTGTGGCAGTTACAGAGAAATTTTTATTAAGGGATATTGAAATTTAAAAGATAAACACAAAAAAATTAAAGAGATTCAACATTTATTATATATAATCTTAAAAAGAAATAAAAATTAACCTTATATATAATATAGTATTTCAGCGATGAACCTCTTCCACACTGCTAGAAAATAAAATTTTAGGGACAAACAAAATTTTATAGCTAATTGACAACAAAAGTCCTATAATGCTGATCTCATTTAACTACGAATTAACGATGAATTATAGGACAATTCAATTAGCTAAAATTATTTTTAGCGACACATAATTAGCTAAGAATTACTAATAAATGATGTGACTAATTTTTTATACCCTGGCTCCACCTTCTTTTCTTTTTTTGAACAGTCTCAACATCCTCGTTGAGAATCGCTTTACGAGACGTCTAGTAGTCTCTGAACTGGAGTGCCTAAACGGCATTGAGGATGAGTCCTCCGGTCGACAAACAACTTCCTCACTCCTGACTATTCATATTACGGCTTATTCATAATCAAGGCTCTAACTAAGGCTGGCAAACAGACAGGTTTTTGTCCGGTCCGGTCCGATTCCCGTACCGGAAAGTTCGGTACCGGTTGAACCGGTCTTAAGGGTACCGAAATCGGTATCGAAACGGAACCCAGTTTTTTATCCGGTTGATCCGGTTTGGTAAGAATCGGTTCCGATCCGATTCCTGTCCGGTTGAACCGGTTCAACGGTCAATTCCATTTTATTTTTATTTTTTTAAAGTTGAACGTTAATATTTAGCCGTTGGGTTGGAGGCCAAAACGGCTCAAAACAGCCCCCCACCCCTCTCTAACCCCTTAACACTATAAATATACCCATATTATTTTATTTAAATCACAAATTCACAAATTATTTCATTAACATCTTACAAAATCTCTCAATTTTCTATCTCTCATAAATTCATAATTATTATTTTGTGAT
>JAJOOO010007884.1:0-21125 GCA_029582685.1 Solanum piurae | reverse complement strand
TCAAAATTTCAATTTTTCACCCCTACCCTCAACCCCCCAACCCCTACCACCCCCTCCCCCCACCCCCAAAAAAAAAAATTATGTTTGTTTTTAAAAAATATTTTCAATTTCAAAAATTATTTTCTACTCTAGTAAAAATAAAAGATATTTCTCAAAAACATTTTTCATTCATAAATCAAACACTAAAAATCTTTTCCGGAAAATATTTTAGTCACCAAGCAAACATGATAAAATAAGTCAAAAATCAACTTGTTTTCCAGGAAAACATTTTCCTTCATACCAAACACACCCTTACTTTCTTTTGCTAATTAAGAAATCATTTTTTTTAAAAAAAAATTAGTCATTATTGCCAACTGTCAATAAAAGAAAAAAGGTCCAAGTTTTTTAATAAAAAATATATTATTTGGATCTATTCACGTGCTTAACATACGTGAGATCCACATTTATTGCCACGTCCATATTTTGTGTTTAATAGGTAAACATTTTGTATATTTTAGGTGTTCAATAGGTACTAGTGTTGATTGAGGTGTCTAAATGAATTATGCATACAATTTTAACTTTTAAGGGGCCGTCGATGACTTAAGCCTATTTATTATGTAGCATTAGATGCTCTTTGCAGAAAGATTATTGGCCGGTGCAACTAATGAGTCCATAGTTAATTAAGCAGTTGGCCCCTTTTATCTTTTTCATAATCAAACTGCATAGATTCCTGGACCGCATTTGGTTAATATAATTCATTATTAGTGGTAAAGATAGAAGCTAGTGAACGTTGAGTCAGAATTTGGACTTGTGTTCATTGATCCAAGGCTTAAATAAATAATCAGCTTATTAATTTATTAGCAGATAAGAGAAGTAGCCTAATACTAGCTTTCTCTAGTCTGCATTTTTCTTGTCCTTGTGTCATATATTGGCTTTTAAAGCATTGTGTATCCTCACTGGGAGCTTGATCAGATGGGTTCTGAAAGAAGACCACAAACATCTTCCTCTTTTGTTTCTCCATCCATTTATCATGTGTTCTTGAGTTTCAGAGGTGAAGACACCCGCAAGACTTTTACTGACACTCTTTATGCAGCTTTGGTAGGTGCAGGGTGGCGTACATTTAAGGATGACAATGAGATTGAGAGAGGGGAAAATATTAAGACAGAATTAGAGAATGCAATTATAAATTCGAGGAGTTCAATAATTATCCTCTCGAAGAACTATGCTACTTCAACATGGTGCCTTGATGAACTTGTCAAAATCCTTCAACATAAGAGGACAAAAGGGCATGCAATTCTTCCTGTCTTCTACCATGTGGATCCTTCTGAAGTTAGAGATCAGAAAAAGAGTTTTGCAGAAGCATTTACGAGATATGAGAGGCAAATTGAAGCTGAAAGTGATGAAGGAAAGAGGGAGTGGATCGATAAGGTCCAAAAATGGAGAGCAGCTCTTGGAGAGGTTGCAGATTTGGGTGGTGTTCTAGTAAACAATCAAGAGGATAGGTAAGTTTTTTTTTTCTTTCCAGAACCAGTAGATTCTTCATACTGCACAGTAAACAAGAATAGATTAAGATTCTGTTTTCAAGTAAATCTTGCATATTGCTATTTGATGTGCATTTCTTGAGGAATTTTATAAAATCATTAAAGGTGAAGTTAAAGCTTAGGGGAGAGAGAACTACTGGTTCTATCTCAGTACATTAATATCCAGTGAATTAAAATCTGCTTGAAGTCTCAAATATTTATGGATGTGTGGGTTGACAACTTGAGCTTTAGGATCTTTCGATTGAGACATCCAAGTATTGGGATGATACAAACTGATTTCATCAAAAAGGAAATGAAATTACTTTCATGAATAGTCTGTCTGTCTTGTCTTAAGTTAGGATGCTGTATTTCCTCTTTATTTTTGTTTTTTTGCTTTCCAGTTTTATTCCAATTGCTTTACTGATTACACAGTTGTAACTTATCTTGCTTGCATAGAGATTCCTTTTTATAAGTCGTTAAAGTCAGATGTGATAATTTTGGCCAATCCGTTTGCTCCTTGGTAATTGATTAGGAAGGAATCAGAGTTCATTGAAGAAATTCTTCAACTCATTGAGGATAAATTGAACCGCACAATATCAAGTGTTGCACCTTACCTGGTTGGGATCAGTTCACGGGTCAAAAATATCATTTCATGGTTGCAAGACGGATCACATGATGATAATGTTATTGCAATTTGTGGGATGAGCGGAATTGGGAAGACAACTGTTGCCAAATATGTTTTCACTACAAACTTTAGAAGATTTGAAGGTAGTAGTTTTCTTGCAAATATCCAAGATATTTCTCAGCAACCAGATGGCTTAATTCGCTTACAAAAGCAGCTCCTTTATGATTTAACTGGGAAAAAGAGTAAAATACAAGATACTGATGAAGGGATCATCAAGATAAGAGATGCTATATGTTTTAAAAGAGTTCTAGTCATATTGGATGACATTGATCAACAAGAACAAATTCATGCTATAATTGGAATGAAAAATTGGTTCTGTCCAGGAAGTAAAATAATCATAACAACTAAGAATTCATGTTTGCTGAAGGTTCAAGAAATTCAAAAAGTCCATAAAGTCAGGGAAATGGGTAATGATGAATCACTGGAGCTTTTCAGTTGGCATTGCTTTGGGGAGGACCACCCAGCTGATGACTACATGGAACTATCAAAAAGGGTGGTAAAGCATTGTGGAGGGCTTCCTCTGGCACTTCTAGTTTTGGGTTCTTCACTTTGTGGGAAAAATATCGATGTATGGAAGAGTGCATTAGACAAGTTGGAAGCAATTCCTGCGAGCCAGATCATTAAAAAACTAAAATTTGGGTATGACTCATTAAAAGATGATCATGATAAGAATTTGTTCCTTGACATTGCCTGCTTCTTCACAAGAAAGGACAAAGATTATGTTATTGCAGTGCTAGAGGAATCTTATATTTATACAAGAGTTGGGATTCAGAATCTCATAGATAGATTCCTTTTGATGATTGAGGGTAACAAGTTGATAATGCATCAAATGCTTCGGGACATGGGCAGAGAAATAGTCCGTCAAGAATCATCTAAGAAGCCTGGGAGGCGTACCCGGTTGTGGCACTACAAGGATTCATTTAATGTATTGAGAGAAAACATGGTAAACATTTCCTTTCTGGTGTATACTTCCTTTTCTGTTGGACACTGCTAAGCTCTTCTCTAATTCCGTTTTCAGGGCTCAGAGACTATTGAAGGTCTTTTCTTTGACATGAATATGGTAAAGGAAGACGAATCCTTCATGGGAAGTTCTAGCAGTGGAAGAAAGTGGCTGTTTACAGAAGTTAAGAGTTATCGGTTCGGTTTCTCCAGGCATCCCAACAAATTTTCTTCAAAATCCTTAAATGAGCTTGAATTGGGAACGAACCTCTTTACAATTATGAATAAGCTAAGACTGCTTCAGATAAATTATACACATCTAAATGGTGCTTATAAAGATTTTCCCAAGAACCTGAGGTGGCTATATTGGAGAGGTTTTCCTTTGAAGTGTGTGCCAAATGATTTTCTATTGGAGAGCTTGTCTGTTCTTGACATGCGGAACAGCTGTTTGGAAAGACTGTGGGAAGGAGGAAGAGTATGACAATTGTTTTTGTGTTATTAGTTTCCTCCACTTTTAATGAAGTGTTATAGAATATGGATCTCATTACTTATCCTTTTCTTGTTATCTTTCTCATCGTAGGTGCTTCCACTGGTAAAAATTCTCAACCTCAGCCACTCTCATTCTCTTATCAGAACTCCTGATTTTTCAGGACTCCCAATGCTGGAGAAGCTTGTTCTCAAAGAGTGTGTCAATTTAATTGAGGTTCATGAATCCATTGGAACCTTAGAGGCTCGGCTCATTTTCTTAAATATCAAAAACTGCAAAAGACTTCAGAAGCTGCCCAGAGAGATTTGCAAGCTAAAAGTTCTTAAAACCTTCATAATATCTGGTTGCTCAAATCTTGTAGAGTTGCCAAGAGACTTGTGGAGGATGCAATCCTTGGAAGTGTTTCTTGCCAATGAAATCCCTATGAGTCAATTACCCTCTAAGAGAAAACAGAACCCAATATGGCATGCACTTATCCGGTCTTGGGTTCCGAATCCGAAAAAAGTTCTAGACCTTCCATGGGTTTCTTTACCAAAGTCTTTGGTTAAAATAAGTCTATCTGGGTGCAACCTATCTGAAGTTGATTTTCCGAGGGACTTCAGTAATTTAATTTCGTTGCAGAACCTAGACCTCAGTAAAAATCCAATCAGTTGTCTTCCAGATTGCATCAGAACTCTTTCCAGGCTCAATAATCTTGAATTAGCTTCTTGTACGATGCTTAAATTTCTCATAGACCTACCTCGTGTCCACAATTTGGGACTGGGATATTGCACTTCCCTAGAAAAAGTAACATATCTATCAGTAGGGTGTCGGGCAAAAGTTCACCATTTAAATGGCTGTAAAGAACTCACTGATATGGAGGGAATCTATAAGTTGGAATCCATGGGAGGAATTGAGAAAACAATGAAGTCGTTGGAATTAAGCATGTGGGATTCTGTCGGAAGCTTTGAAGTGAAATTGTATAATAATTCAACTCATACAGAAAGTAAAGGACCAGTAAAGGTATTTTCTCCTCTTCCATTCCCCCTTCCCACCCCCAAAGAAGGGGTTGACGGATCTACTTTCATTTGTGTGGTCAAACTTCTTCACGTAACAGCTGTACCTGTTGGTTCCTTTTTTTGTCATATTTAATAAGATTCTTCATGACACAGGTATTGTTTGAAAGCGGAATGATCAGCATATATCTTCCAGGGAGCATGGTTCCTGATTGGTTTTGTTACAAGAGTGCTGGAGCAACTCTATCTTTCACTGTCCCTTCACCTCCTGATCTCAAGATCCAAGGCATAACTGTGTGCTCAGTGTACACAATTGACTGGAAAGTCTGGGTTGGGGGTACCCAATTTTATTTGATAATCCATAATGAGCGGAAGAATGTGAAATTGATTTATAGCCCAACTTGCTATGGTCTTCCTGAAGGCCAAAATGAAATGTTATGGTTCACTCATTGGAAGTTTCTGAGTCAACTGGATGCTGGTGACACCTTGAATGTCACAGTCGTTACTATGGTTGGTTTTATCATCAAGGAAATTGGTATTCACTTAACGCATGGTGAGCAAGTAGACATGGTTTTGAACTCAAACAGTCCAGAAATGCAGCAAGATTATCCTTATCAGGGGAAGATGCCTTCCAAACGTCAAGGGCTTGTAGATTTATACTGCTTTGGCCATATGGGGATTGGATTGCACTACATTTTACCCTACATACCATGAAATCCATGAATGGGAATACATACTCGGTAAAATCTTTGGAGGAGTCGGATGTAAAATATGACGTCTTAGCCATCTCCCCAAGTATATTCTTTTCTCTTCTCTCGTTTAAAAATATATTTTTCTAGAAAGAATTATTTATGTGGAATTCGGATGAAAATCAGTCCTATCGTCATATTATTTGTTATTTTTTGTAATGATGACATTTCTCTAATTTTGAAGAAATGTGTTCTGAAATACTCTATTAACTCGTAATAATTTTCCAATGCAAAGTGTCCAAACAAGAGTAGCAAGAAAAATAGAGTTGTCATCTGCATAGTTATGCTACATCCTAGGAAGTAACAGACCCTAGGAAGTAACGGATTAAGGAGAATTAAAGAATTCTACACTTCAGTGACACTCTAGTAAAGACTTCAAGTTTTCATTCAACTATATACAGTCCTACAATAAAACTACTATTAATAATTCTATTGTGTTCCTACATGCTTGGATCAGAAAGTAATGTGTAAATACTTGATCAAATTCAATAAATATTATAATGTGTTTTAATTTGATGCTTGTGTATAGTTTTGAGAACATTACTGTAACACGTGATAATAACCAAAACAAACCATGAGAAATCCCCATTTAGCACAAATGATAGCAGCATACTAATTTAGTTGTTGTCCCACCAAAATTGTGACTGGAGATAATCCACAACTTTCTTGTCAACTTGGAATGCTTTTGCAAGAACATCATCATTGATTGGTGGGTCTGAGCCAAATACTGCATTTGCAACAGTGATGACTCCTGGATTTTGGCTACTGAGTCCAGCAAATGCAACGGCCTTAGTCTTTCCCACATTAAATTGAAAATGAATCAGACCTATTGGAAAAACGAACACATCTCCAGGATGTAGTATCTTGGTAAAGAGTTTGTTCTTCATATTTGGACCAGGGTTCGAAAGGACAAATCCAACGTAGAGCGTTCCCTCAAGGACAGCAAGAACTTCAGTTCCTCGAGGGTGAGTATGAGGTGGGTTGAGACCGTACGGTGCAAAATCAATACGAGCTAAAGAAATGCCTAGAGTGTTGAGTCCAGGCAAGTTGTTAACGTTCACAGCAGTTACAATAGATCCAAGTTGATTTGAAGTATTCCCAGGTACATTTAACCCTGGTCTAAAGAAGTCATCTGCAGTAACATCCTTTGGATCCTTGCAAAATTTCCCATTCACAAAAACTGTACACAGAAATCACAATTAGAAAACAAAAAATAACAACAAATACTATAATAGTATAGAAAACAAACAAAAGCAGCAAGAAGTATGCAAAAGCCATGATTGAAATAAGAATCAAAGTTACCAGCAAACTTGGAATCATTAACAGCAACACAAAAATCTTGTAAAGGACTAGGATCAGATGCATGGCTTATTGAAGTCACCACAGCCAATATGGCAATGGTTAATACAAAGTACTTGAGAGCCATACCAATTAGTTCAAACGCTGACTATAAATATGTTGAGACAATTTAATTTATGTACTCTGTTTTATCTGTGTGAGAAACATGAGCAGAGATTTGTGGCTATTTATAGATAACAATTTGATCAAAATAGTCTTCAAATAATGTCTGGATTTGGCTTCTGCATGCATCACCAAGTCTTCCATGGTGAATATTTAAACAATTATGTCGTGAAGTTCTGTCAACAACGTAATTATTAATGACTAAATCTTACTACAGTATAATTTATTGTGAACATTCACAGTAATAACAAGAAATTTGTCTAAATAAAGCGAAGTTTGAATTGGTAAAATATTTCCCTTCCCTTAAAGTACTATTGAAAGTTTTACCTTTTCTAATAACTTTCCAATTTTGACTTTGTTACTCCTTATTTCTTCTGTATTTTTCTTATTTCCTAATACTGACCATTTCCAATGTCCCAGGGAGGATTAATCAGTCTCTGTAGTTGTTGAAGAAGGGTTCAGGATTTGGGTTTATTATAAACTAATCATCAAAGACTTGGTAATTAAGAAGCTACCTTAATCAATTCATTGTTTATTTTGGGGTTAGTTTAATTTGAGGACTCATTCAAGAAATTTCATCTATAAATAGCCACCATTCTCATGCAAAGTTTATCACAAGAAATAAACTTAAAGCAGCATCATTTTAATTAATTAGAAAAGATTAATTATCTAGCTAATTATGGCTTTGGCCCTGAAGTTTCTTGTTATAACCATTGCCATATTGGCTTTGGCATCTTCACCTAGCACTGCCTCAGACCCAAGTCCCTTACAAGATTTCTGTGTTGCTGTTAATGACTCTAAAACAACTGGTAATTGAGATTAATTACTACTCAAGTTCTAGCTTTGCGTTTAAATGAATACAGAGTGCTTGTGTTTCTTTTTCATTTTTTTTATTTCTAATGTACATTTGTTTTCATGCAGTTTTCGTGAATGGAAAAGTTTGCAAGGATCCAAAACTTGTCACTGCTGATGACTTCTTCAGATCAGGCCTAAACAAGCCTGGAAATACGTCAAATCAACTTGGATCAATTGTTACTGCTGTCAACGTCAACAATTTACCTGGGCTCAACACTCTAGGCATTTCTTTAGCTCGTATTGATTTTGCACGACGTGGTCTCAATCCACCTCATACACATCCTAGAGGAACTGAGGTTCTTGTTGTTCTCAAGGGAAGACTCTATGTTGGTTTCGTCCTTTCTAACCCTGGACCAAATATGAAGAACAAATTATTCACCAAGATTTTGAACTCTGGTGATGTCTTTGTTTTTCCCGAGGGTCTAATTCATTTTCAACTTAATGTGGGAAAGACTAATGCTATTGCATTCGCTGGTCTGAGCAGCCAAAATGCAGGAGTTATCACTGTTGGAAACGCAGTTTTTGGCTCAGATCCACCAATTAATGACGATGTCCTCGCTAAAGCATTTCAAGTTGACAAGAAAGTGATTGATGATCTTCAAGAACAGTTTTGGTGGGATAATAACTAGAAGTATAAACCAACTACTCATGTTTGTTTCTTGAAAAAATATATACCATTTAATGAAGATATAGTAGTATTATTTGCTAATAAGATTGAATATCTTGTCTTTTGGACCGATTTTCTTTCAGGTTGATTGATGTATTGAATAAAGATTGGTTAATGAAATAAAATGTAGTGTGTTTTCATTCTTGAAGGAAATATGATGTTTCCCTAATGATTTAGAAATTGTTGTTAGAATATTGTCTTGTATGTGCTCATCGAAAGTTGAAAAACTGAAAGCTTGAAATCTACTCTGCATATCAGTAGGTCAAATATCTTTGCTCAAAGTGACAGCGGGAATTATCATAATAAAGTGAAGTTGCCGTGTGTATGTTGAGTACATGCAATGTTGAGAAAGTAAGCTTAGCATTAAGTATTAACCAACGAAAGGACGCATCTTACATTAATTCAAACAATTTGTATTGATTGACACAAGATACACGTACAACACTTACTAGTTAATGATAGAAACAATTGTTGATTATTATGGTTAAGGTTAAAACGTATCTCCTACACTAAAATGATACACAAACAATGTGTTTCACCTCCAAGTACAACAAATTCATTAATTTGAGATATTTTTTTTGGTACCCAGAGACAAGGCTTTCTTCAACAGGGATTCACGACCCGGAAAACGACTTGGAGTTTTCGTTCTACCGCTACTAATGTTATAATTAGTGGTGTCAAATGAGCGGATTTGATCTGATTTGGGCTGATTGAAATGATCAGAATTTGCTCTTCTTTGTGTAATACTAGTTGAACATTGCAACGGCGAGCCAGATTCATTCTGTCTCCTCTGTAACTTTACCCTTTCCCGTCTTCTCTCCCTATTGTCTTTTTCGCCATCCTCCTGAGGAATATCAACTCCATCTGTACCCTTTTTATCTTCAACCCTAATTGAATTATTGGAGGAATCGGAAAGCCTTGGTATTCGACCACCTTTAGAGGTCCCAAGTAACTCAAAATCAATTTTGCTCCAACCCAACTTATCGTCATTGTCCCAACGGAATCTGGTGCTGATTTCCAGCAACTCGGAAACGGCAGTCTGTGTCCCTGCCGGTGAAACGTCGCCGTTGAGGAGATTTTGGGCGAACTCCCACTCAATTCGGTCCTTATAGATAGGGTCAGAGAGGACTTGATCTGCTAGCTGAGCCCATTCTTCAAAGTCCCGAGCTCGGAGATTCTTTGTCACCCATTTGAGGTATTTGGATGGGAGTGTTCCCAGCATTTTACCTTTGTATTTTCCAAAATCTATGACTCGGTCTCGCGCTGGAATAACTTTTCTGGACCCAATTGCTGAGATTGCGAAAGGAGTAATACTCCTCCTCAACGACTGTGACTGTGAATGTGAAGAAAGGGGAAAAGAAGCTATCTGAAAACGTGGAATTGTAGAAGATGAGACATTGAATGAGCACTGTGAGATTGGACCAAGATTCATCTCTGAAGGGGAAGCAATCCAAATTTTGAGTGGACAGGAGAAGACTCTATTTCTGATGTATTCAAAGGGACCAAGGGATTAATGATTATTGGGGTTTGAGAAGAAATTATTACTCTCCCGCGTCATTTGACTTGACACGATATTAAAGTTAAATTATTTTTAATTATAGTAAGATGATATTCTTTTTGAGAAAGACTAAAAATGAAGTCTGCTACATAAATAGGACAAGAGTACAAAATAAGTGATGTTTTTACCATTTCATTTTAAGAATGTTTTATGTATTCCGAAAGACATTAATGATGTTATTCCAATTTTAGCCTTATTTTAAGAATGTTTTATGTATTCCGGAAGACATTAATGATGTTATTCCAATTTTAGCCTTATTAAG
The DNA here is from genome assembly GCA_029582685.1 of Solanum piurae. NCBI lineage: Eukaryota > Viridiplantae > Streptophyta > Magnoliopsida > Solanales > Solanaceae > Solanum > Solanum piurae. The sequence goes on along the minus strand of JAJOOO010007884.1, from coordinate 10,968 downwards.
GGTAAGTTAGTAAAGTTACATCTTACTTTTTAAAACTGAGTAGTTTTCAATTTTTCATAAGGATTGTGCCTAAGTTAATAACATTACTCCACTACTTATTTTGGAATGGATGGACTACTTTTCCGTGCAATTAATGTGACATCATTTTACTTAACACAAAATTTTATAAAGAAGAAAGATTTTTTAAATTTGTGATCTAAAACAACCATACCATTTGTGCAGCTATAATCAAGGGACCAAGGAAAAGAACTTATGTGTTTATAAATCATTCACCTCCAAGTATAACAAATTGTTTTAGCTCTGTCAATGTGTTAAAATCTATGTTGCTCGGACTCTTCAAAAATATCGACGGGTGCGTGTCGGATCCTCCAAAAATAGTGTATTTCTAAAGGATCCGACACGAGTGCGACAACATATTTGGAGAGTCCGAGCAACTTAGGTTAAAACTGCTGCACCATTGTTTCATTTCCTTCACCAAGATCTTTCCAACAGCTCCTCGAGCTCTGCTAGTGCAGCCTCTTCGACTTCATCCTCGTCATAATCGAAGATGCTATGATCATCATCCTCTTCTTCTGCCCCTGCTCCATCAATAGACCATATATAATACATGATCATCCAATAGTACACAAATGAGTATATGTCATGATAAAGTTTTTGATATGCAAGATATATAAGAAGCACAGACCTGAACCTGCAGTCTGCACATCATAATCCTCGAACAATTTCTCGTTCAAGATTGACCTCACAGCGAAATCTGCATTGTCACGCATCACATAGTACTCAGGGTGAGAAAGATAGTAATGATGAACCGCCAACTGATATAAAGGCATGAAGCCTTCCATGACACTTTCTTCAGATTGATAATCACTACGTGGAGTATGTCGCGTTGCAAGCACTCTTGTTTCACTAGTAGATGCTGAGGACTGGTCTAAATCTGAATTGTTATAAGCAAGTGTAGCTCCAAACTCTTTCATCCTAAAAGTTTTACCCCAACAAGGCAATGAAACATTAATCTGATCACCTGTTTGTAAATACTTACCAAACTTCCAGTGGCATAAAAATGTCAACTTGTTGTTCTCTCCTGGAATGCCAATGAATGATGGGGCATAAATCCACTTCAGACCCTGTGTTATGTTTTGGACTTTGATGTCAATTGTATGAAATCCCCCGAATTTACTGTCACCAAAATAGCGAAATATACGAGGACTAGAACGTGCATAGACGATGCAAATAAGTAGTCCTGTTATCTTGATATTAGGAAGTGAATCCACATACAATGTCAACAATCTCTGTTCACTTTTGTTGCTGAACCAGCTTGGAACCTCATTTCCTGGAAAATAAGTACTGAAGATTCCAAATTCATAGAGTCCCTGATGCCAAAAAGGAAAAAGAAAAGGTACTTAACATTGGATTTGCTCAACAGGTTGAGGAGAAAGTTTACAGTAAGAAACAAAACTTACCTGCTGTACTGAATACATCCTTTTTGTTTTGGTGAACCTATTAAATATTTCCACCACTGTTTCGACTGTGTTATCTTGGTTGAGAAGAAGGCGTAGAGTATTCAATATTTCCACTTCAAAATTATCAATGGGCTTTAGCTTGAAAATTCCTGAAATCTCAGTTAAATTCTCACTTTCCATGACATCTAAAAAGAGAGTTGTCATTAGGTTTGGTAGATTTGTGACTGTTTCCAGTGATGAGCATCTAACTGCCTTTAGCTTAACAAGGCTTGACGGAAGCTCTGGCAGAGATAGGAGGCTTTGACATCCATCTAACCAAAGGTCTTGGAGCTTACCAAGATTTTTGATACTCTGAGGCAGGTTATAAATCAAGTTTTCACTTAGATTCAAGAAGCATAATGAGGGAAGGTTGCTGAGGCCGAAGGATAGAGCATCGTCTGTTAAGTTGCAACTAGAAAGACTTAAGCTGACGAGCGAGCCTGATAAAGAAGAGAACGAAAACTGGTTAGAGCCTGGGGATCTTCTCAACTTTGATGACCAAGTTTGCCAGAGGGAACTCCATGAATTCATGTTACCACCCACCGGGGCTAGCTGTCCAAAATTCATTCCATCAGCCTGCAGGGTTGTCAAAGATTCTAACTTGCCTAGCTCTATTGCTGACATAACTAGTCTAGAACAGCCAGAGATAATAAGTTTTTCTAAGGATTTGAGCTTACAAAAGCTTCCAGGGAGTCTCCTTAGATTCTTGCAGTCTCTCAAGTTCAGATAGACAAGTCCGTCAAGGCATCCAATTGATTCATGAATCTTGACCAACTTAATGCAATCTTTCAGGATCAATGTTTTCAGATGGGGAAGTCCAGAAAAATCAGGAGTTCCTTTTAGAAAATGGGAATGACTAAAGTTGAGGATCTTTAATGATCTAAGAATCTGCAACATGAAGTAAGAGGTAAAGTTAAGTCAGATTCAAAAGTCATTTTCCTGCAGTAGATCGAAAGGAAACACATTTATAACATACCTTAATTCCCTCCCAGGCTTTTTCCAAATAACTTCTTTTCATTTCAAGGGCAACCAGGCTCTCTATAGGGAGATCCTCAGGGATGATCTTCATATGAAATCCAGACCAACATAGTAATCTTAGACTTTTCGGAAACAAACTATAGAATCCAGTTAAGCTTACATAACTAAGCTGGAGAATCCTCAGCCTCTGCATTCTGGAAAATGCATCAGCTTCAAATTCTATACTGTCTGAACCTTCTGTGCTGGCATCATCAAAATACTCCAAATGCTTGCGGCGTTTTCTTGGATAGCCATGACCTATCGGACCAGCATCTTCACTGAAGAAATACGATCTGACAGATTTGACTGCTTTGGACAATTTGTTGGACATTCCCTTGTCAAGAACCAGACCTTCAATATTTTCGGTTCCCTGATAGAAGAACAACAATTGTTTATTTATTACAGTCAATCATAATGCATATACAATACCAAAGAGTAAGATTTCTTACAGTTTTTGTACTCAATATATTGAAGGAATCTCTGTATCGCCAAACTCTGCTTCTTTTCCGAGGATCCCAAGGGGATTCTAGGCGGATAATTTCTCTTCCCATATCTTGAATCAATGAATGCACTTTCAGCTTATCCTTGTCCATTTCTATCAGACATCTATCTGAAAGAATCTGAATTCCTACTACTGAGAAAAAACCACATCCATCGAGTATAGTAACTGCATAGTCTCTATCCTTTCCCACAAAGAAACAGACAATATCAAGGAATATTTTCTGTACATCATCATCATCTGGCAGCAAATCGTAGCTGATTCTAAGTTTTTCCAAGACCTTATTGTCAGGGATTGCCTTTAACTTCCTCAATGCACTCTCCCACACCTCTATACTTCTATCACAAAGAGAAGAACCTAAAACTTTGAGAGCCAAAGGAGTCCCTTTACAATGAAGTATCACCTTTTCTGAAAGGTCCTCGTGATCTTCTGAAGGTTTTTCTTTTCCAAAAGCATGCCAGCTGAAGAGTCGAATCGATTCTTGAGCATTCAATGGCACGACCTTATACATCTTACAACTGCAGACCTCACTAGCATCAAACAGGTGCTGATTTCTGGTTGTTATGATTATTTTACTACCTGGATAAAACCATTCTTGCATCCCAGGAACTGCATTTAGCTGATCTCGATCATCCACATCATCGAGAACAAGAAGAATTCTTCTGCAATGGATGGCCTCTTGAATCTTGATGACTCCTTCATCGACATTGTATATCTTTTCAGCCTTCTTCCCTAGAACATTTGAAAGAAGTTGTCTTTGTAGACTTACCAGACCATCATATCTTTCTGAAGTTTTATTCACATCAGCGAGAAAGCTGCTGCCATCAAATTTGTCAAAGTTAAGATTATAAGCAGTCTTGGCAAGGGTAGATTTACCTAGCCCCCCCATACCATATATAGCCATAATATCAACACTAGTTGATCCATCCTGCAACCAGAGATTTATGTCTTTAACTCGAGAATCTATTCCAACGGGGTGGAGAGCTACACTCAAAACTGAACGATTTAGTCTTCCTGCAACCACCTTCACAATCTCCTGAATAAACCTTGACTCACACCTGAAAATTACAATGACTTCCATTTTCAGTCACACGAAAGATGGTCTTAGAAAATGTAATGAAACAATTTGTAATTCCAGTAAGATCTTACCCATCAGATTGATTCTGTAAGACCATTCCTCCCAAATCAGCAACTTCTGTTAGAGAAGCCTTCCATTCCTTCACCTTCTGCAACCATTCCAGTCTCCTTTCCTCGGTCCCGGATCTATATCTCTGTTCATACATTAAAAAATCTTGTTCAAAACACCCTTTTTGTTTCCTGACTTCTGATGGATCCACATCATAAAACACAGGTAGAACGAAACGTCCAAAAAGTTTCTTGCTCTCAAGTATTAACACAAGTTCATCAAGGCACCTCTCTGAAGAGGTATAGTCTTTTGACAAAACAACAATGAGAATTCTTGATTCTTGAATTGTTTTCTGCAATTCTTTGCACCCTTTTTCATCTTTATCAAGTTCATCAACACTGAATGCGCGAATACCAGCATTTGATAAAGCTGAATGAAGATGATTTCCAAAAGACTTGACTATTTTTGTTGCCAAACTCAGAAATGCATGATAAGCAAACTGAGACATTTTTTGTTTTTGTTTTGATCAATCACTGATAAAAGATTGTTCTTTGAGAAGCAATTCTTTAGAAGCCTTGAAGAGATAAAATAGGTGATTTTGCATCTGCAAGCAGTCTAAGAAGGTACATGCATTGTTTTCACATGTCAAATCAACAGGAAACACATATATTCTAAAAAAAATTACATAACGTAAGGTCTACATATCACTAACTAACCTAGAAAATGACAACAAATTGGCAATACATATTATGCAGTTAATATTACTACACAGTTTATCTATTATTAATTGCAGCTAGATTTGGAAAAACCAAGGTAAGAAGTTGTTACTCCCTCCATCCCAAAATATTGGTCACGTTTTGTTTCTCGAGAGTCAAACTATATGAACTTTTGACAACAATTTCCATGTATATTTTCACCATATTGATATGAGAAGAATTGCAACTTATAGTATTTTTCATATACTTTTCAAATATCTAAATTTTAATTTTAAAATATTAAATTAGTTCAGTCACCTTAACTCCGAAGATTAATCAACCTAACTGACATAGGTTCCTACCATATGTGCAAGATTTTAATGTCAACCTTATGAAAAACAATGGTTAAATTTTTAAAAATGAAAATAAAATTATGACTACTTTTCAACTGATATATAAACTATATTCTACAATACTTATATTGGGAAAATTTATCTTATTTGGTTACTTTCTTCTTTCCATAATTAAGACCTTAGAGAATCAACATGTATCCTTATATTTAAGCTAATTCTGTTTCAACAGTAAACATATTTGTCTTTTTAAGGCAAATTAGGGGTTCTTATCTAAATCACATACTTATCCTTATATTGGACATTTATAGAAGAAGAAGAAAAGCAAGAAATAAAATACAAGTAATAGTTTAACTGAAAATCAATTATTGTTATAACTAGATAATTTATTATCGCATAAATATTCAACATTTGTTTTAGATTATAAATTTTAAAAACCTTCAATTACTTTTGAATTCCATATACAGGTCAAACACAATCATAGAAGACATGACTACTATTACTTTGAGTGCAAGATTTTTCTTTGACTTTGGTTTTTACTTCTCCCTAAAAGCCATTTAGATTTGGATTTTAGGTTCAAAATTCAAAAAAGTACTCTCTTCTAAGTCTTGCTATTTATCCTCAATGGACTGGCACCCAATAGTCCTTTGTGTAACAAATTTCTATGTTTGTTAGAATTTTTATGATTTTCACATTATCTAGTATCGTGTAGCTTATATATAACGAATAGCGAATCTCATTTACTTGTTTATAGTTTTCTTTAATCACCTAGGTAAAAAATTTGGACTCCGCCAGAATGTTTTTGGTAAATATTTTTGGATTTTAGACTTCAAAGTCTAAAGGACAATTATTAGTGAATCTGATTCTGATAATAGTATTTTCCTTTTCAATATTGGCATATTATTATTCCGACTCCATGTGAAGAAGCAAATTCTTGAAATCCCATTGTTTGAAATAACAAGTCGAAATCCCTTTTTTTTTCTTTTATAATGACTTACGCGGACATGAACTAATTCGATAGAGTGTCTTCCATCCGCACAAATATCGAATAATTTGTTCACCAAAATATTATGATTCTAAAACTACTTCATCAACCACACTAGGTCAGACCCTTGATTACAAGTTGATATCCTCTTTAAGCATTATGTTTTAGCCAATCATTATTTACCACTAAAAGGTGAAGATCGAGCTTTTATTCCTACTATGATTGATGCAGAGTAAATAACCAAACACATTATATATTCACTATGAATTAACTCATGTAAAAGTTGGATATGGTACCCTTGACAGTAAATAAAAGATAATATGTTCTTATTTTGAGCCCTGCGGTTTAATTAGAAATATGAAAAGAGGTAAAACTTCAGACATTTTTTGAGAGACTAAAAAAGGAATGGTTAAAGGTTACATTTTTAGTTCCTTCCTGTGAACTGTTTGCTGAAGTAAATTATGCAGCTAGCAAGAAATGACCCTATGACTGTACAATGAGTTAATAAACATAATTTACACAATTGCCCACCTGAAGCTGATGAAAAAGAATAGGAGTGAATGTACCTCTGCAACTTACAAATTTGTGCAACTAAGACGGTATGTCAAGGACAAAAAATGCTCAGATATTATCGGATAATGATCCTTATTGAAGCCCCGACTCTCACAACACTCATGTATGTCTTCTAGCTCCACAAGATTAAGCAGTAAAATGTTGGTTTTTCCGAAAGAGAGAAGGCATCTTCACAAGTACTTCTCTCATCATGGGAAGAATCTTTTGAGGCCACCAGATAAAGGGAACGTCGAAAGAAGTCCTACAAAGCGCCTTTTCAACGAATTACCTAGGTATGGCAGAACAGCTATTTCTGGAAAATCTTGATAATATGGTCTTTTTGCACCATTAGGGCCAAGTGCCGGGACAAGACCATCTTCTGGCAGATGGGTGCCTGGGAGGTCTACTCCATCTGCATCAGTTTCCTGTTGCAGAAAGATTCTGTGAGAAACAAGAACACTTCGAGAATCTACCAAGACAAGCTTAACATGAATAGAAAAGTCAAGATTCTTACATTGTTTTCTGTCAAGCAATTTGATAGACCACATTGGTTCAATAATTTACACAATCTCTCGGGATCATCTGGTGATTCTCGACGAATAATTTCTTTTCCCATGTCCTGAATAAGTGGAGGCATCATCACTTTGTTTTCGTGATCAATGCTGATGAGGGATCTGTCAATGAGGTTCTGAATTCCAACTGTTGGGTGTAAATCGCTGTTCTCTAAAAATTTGATAACATAATCTTTGTCCTTCCCAACAAATAATGAAGCAATAAGGAGGAACAACCTCTGGTCATGATCATCTAGAGACTTGTAGCTTATCTCAAGATTCTTTTGAACTCTGCTATGAGGGATTGCTTCCAATTTCTGCAATTTACTTCTCCATATTTCCATACCTCTCCCTGAAAGAAACGAACCCAAATCATAAAGAGCTAATGGAAGCCCACCGCAATGCTGTATTGCTTCTGTTGAAAGCATCTTGAACTCTTCTAATGGGTGGTCTTGTGCAAAAGCGTACCAACTGAAGAGCTTTAGAGACTCATCATCCCCAAGTTCCTCTATCTTGAATAGCATGTGCCTTTCATAGGACTTCAACAGTTTCTCACACCTTGTCGTTATAAGAATTTTACTCCCTGGATAAAACCAATCCCTTGTCCCAATAAGTGAATCTAAGACATCCAGCTGATCCACATCATCAAATACAATAAAAACCTTTTTGTTGCCAATAGCATCTTTCATTTTGACAATTCCTTCATCAGCATTGTATATTTTTTCCTTTCTGCCTTTCAAAATACTTTCAAAAATTTGTTTTTGCAAATAAACCTGACCATTTGGATGTTTCTCAGAGATTTCTCTGACATTTGCAAGAAAGCAACTCCCATCAAATCTGTCATAATTAGAGTTGTAAGCTACTTTAGCAACAGTAGTCTTTCCAACGCCACCAAGTCCACAGATCATCCCAATGCCAACTTCACTGGATTCATCCTGTAACCATGAGTTAATGTCCTTCACTCGAGACTCTAATCCAACTGTGTATGAAGGCACACTAAGTACCGTGCGATTCAATCTTTTGAGTATCTCCTTGATGATCTTTTGGATGAATTTTGCCTCATGCCTGAGATGCAGTGCAAATGTTAGAGATAAAACAAGATGAAAATTCAGTAAAGCACTGCAACTTGCCAAGTACTGGAGAACAAATAAAAAGAGTTCACTGTTATGGTAATACTTCATTTAGAGCAAGCATAACACACCAGGATGATCAATCATATTAATCATCAATAAACGAAATAACCTGGTTAGGTGCAAAGGTACTATTAAGAAAAAACGTGGAAGTATACCTTTAAAGCAATCTCTTAATGCTAAATCAATAAACTTTTACATTTCCCAGAAAAGCAAAAAAGATGAAATATATGTGGCTTACTGGTACTACAGGAGATATAATGAGTGATATTTACTTTTACTTGTGTGCTTTGTAGAATTTGACAATATTAAGGAGCAACAAAGAGGGAAATGGACAGCAAAATAAAGAGAGTAGTAGTACAATAATTAGAGAACCATGAAATATTACAGTGAACCATTTCCAGTTAGGAAAATAATCAAGAAGGACACGTTTAGCCTCATCATAACTGAGGCTATATCATACAAAAATTTCCAAAAGATAACTGATACAAAGTGCATCCACACTTGGAGAATGGAGTGTATCATGACAACATTTCGTTCTTTTGTACCTTTTGATTCGTCTATGCAGCTATTTGGTACCCTTTATATATCCTTCACTCTTTAAATAGATCATTTTGACACTGATAACAAATAATTGAGGGCACAATGGCTTGAAGAACTGCTGATTGGAAAAGCTAAAAGCACATACAAGTCAAGAGCATTCACAGACATGAAGGAAGATTACGTGGAAAGCAAGAGATTATTGCTCCCATCTATCTTAATCAGAATAATTTGAGAGCAAGGTTTAAATCGAGTTTTGGGCTAAATTCATCCCTTAACTATGGCCTAAATATAAGGTACATCCTTGTATTATCTCATTGCACAAAAAACATCCTTATACTATTTAGAAAGTTGCAAGATTCCTCCTTCCATCCATTTCTGTCAAAAATCTCAAGGCACAAAAACAAATATGCCAAGCACGTGGCTTTACCCTTAAATAAGGCGTCAAAATTTTGTAGTTTCTTTTGATAAGTGTTAGAATATGAATAGGTTTATACAATCCTATTAGAATAGGAATAGGTTTATACAATTCTATTAGAATAGGAATAGGTTTATACAATCCTATTTAGAATAGGAATAGGAATACAAATAGAAATAGGAATAGTAAATAGTATCCTACTTGGTAAAGGATTGTATTCTAGTGTCTATAAATAGGGTCTCAATGTAATAATGTAGACACAACAATAACAATTCAATAATATTCTTTTCCTATATTTCTCACATGGTATCAGAGCAGGGCCCATCCCACCCAATGTTGGAACCCCCAAAATCAAAATTGCTCACGCACCAGATGCTATGCACTGGGTGTGAGGTGGGGTGTTAAAGAATGACAAAAGTCTCACATTGATGGTTAATGAGATGGGTGAACTCCTTATAAGGCTTGGGCAATCCTCCTCCCTTTCAGCTAGTTTTTGGGGTGTGAGTTAGGCCTAAGACCTAATTTAACAATAAGAACATCAAAGAATACCAAATTCACTCCAACACCAAAGAATGTTAAGTGTTATTAGTCCAGGTTTACGGCACCACTCCCAGAAAGTATAAAAAATTTAATCAATACTTCAACTTTCTCTTAACTTTAAATAGGAAATTATATATTTAGAGAGAGGTGAATTCAGAATTTAGAGTCAACACAATATTTAAATTTTTATGATACCAATGCAAATGAGAATGGTGCCTCTCCTGGATACCAAACTTTAGAAGAAGGCAAAAATAATCCTACTTTGGTTTATTTTAATCTATCTAGCAACCAAACTCTTCTTAATGTATTGTTAAATGAGTGCAACATTGGATCTATTCAAACCCAAAATCAGAAAAGAAAATAAAGAAAGTTGGCAAATCTTTCTGACATTTCATCAAACACGTAATGGACATCTTAACACTGACTTAGAAAATCTTGATTATAATTTATATCTAATTGTTCTTAGGAAACTATGATATCTTTCAGAATAATGACAAAAATGGTGAAAACATAAATCAATTACATTTAACAATTAAAGCACTATAAGAACAAGAAAGAAGAGAAATTTTCAAATGACAGCATCTGAATGAAAATTTCGTCAAAATTTTTTAGGTTATTTTAGAACTAAAAGGCTAAGTTTATGAAGCCTCCTACTTGCTGGATCCTGGAGGTGGAAGACAATCAGGACTGGGGTGGGAAAAGTCACACATCTGGCACGTTCTTTTTGGTTGGTGTCGTTAGTTTCTGACGGCAATTAACAGAAGGATGTATCTTGCAATTTTTTAAATAGTATAAGGATGTTTTTTGTTTATTAAGGTAACATAAGGATGTACTCTATATTTGGTCTATAGTTCAGGGATGATTTTAGCCCAAAACTCGTTTAAATCCAAGAGTCCCTAGTTGTCTTGTCCAAGTTTTTTGCCTCAACTAGTCAGAGAGAGGTCTTACTAACTTCTGGCATATGATAAGCAGGAAAAGGAAGGAAAGAAGGGAAAAGAAAAGAAAACAGCACAGACACATCCACGCACAGCAAGAGTTCAACTAGGGTGCCTCCATACCCCCAAGG
>JAJOOO010007883.1:0-25630 GCA_029582685.1 Solanum piurae | reverse complement strand
ACCTGTTGATTATTATCAGAGGATTCAGGTAAATCAATGTCTTCTTCAGAACCTGATTCAGAATCATAATCGGACTCAGAACCTGAAGTGTAAAGGAACTATAGACCTTCTCGTGCAGCTCATCATCCAGCTCTAAGGTTTTTAGCTTTTCAAGTTTACAATTTGGTGCTATATGCCCAAATTTTCCACACTTGTAACACTTGATCTTAGCGAGTTCCCGCCTAGACCTATTTTTGGTAAATCTATTTGATTTACAATGAGCTCTACGCTCTTCACGTTCTTCTCTAGACCTGCATCTTGATCATTTCTTCCTATAAGGTTTATCAGGGTTACAGTCTCCCTGTTTGGTGGTTTTGCTATTAGCAGAAGTACTGGGTAATCTAAACTGAACACAAAAATCTCCTAATTGAGATCTTTCTCTAAGCGTATCCATCTTAAGCTGTCGAGATAATCTTAATTCATTACACAAGTTTATACCTTCTTGGGTACAAACTCCTATCAATTTTCCATAAGTATAATTTCCATAAAGGATTTGTCCTTGAGGATCCCTTAGCATTTTCTTAACTCGAACGACAAATAAAGGAGGGAGACCATCTATAAACTTAGCCTTCCAATGCTCAAGATTGTTTTTGAGTAATTCCATCATCCTACTCATATAAGTATCTTTATACCACCGGAATTCCCCTAAATGCCTACATCGTAGTCCATTTAAAAGAGTACGCACAGTCTCATACTGATTGGTAAATCTACCATTAAAATGTTCTAAAATGGTTAAGACTAAGGTATAAATAACGTCTTCTCTATTAGAAACTAGGGCCATGCCTTGGTTATTAACCCCATGGAGTACTCAAAGTAGCATTTATCACAGCAAAAATCGATCAAGAAATGCACTTTTGAACCTTTCCCATTCTATGGGACCTGCTTCCACAGGCCTTGCCTCTTTCCACTGATTAATCCAAATCTGAGCAACCCCTTTGAGTTGGTAAGTGGCTAACTCTGCCTTCTCTACTGAAGTCATACCGATGATAGCAAACACCTTATAGACCTCATCAATAAACTTTTGAGGGTCTTCCTCAAGTTTGGAGCCATAAAATTTGGGTGGGTTCATTCTTGTGAAATATCTCACTCATGCTGCCGTCATACCCACACTAGGGTTCATGGGGGCTACCACCTCTTTATTAGCTCGCGCTGTCACGGCTTGAGACAACACTTGGAACGCCGATCTAAACTCTACATTGGTCACATTTTTATTCAACGGGTCAATCAGAGCATGAGGAGGAGCTTGGGGAGAAACCTCTTGATTGAAATTTTCTCCCTTAGTCCTTCTAGCATTAGGCCTTCTAGTATTCATAACCTGAAAACCATCAGGTAAGGGTTAGGAGAAAGACTTATGGAGTTAAACTCCATGGAATGACTTAGAGAAGTGAAGAAGTGAAATTTCCTAAACATCTAATAGCCTCTCATTCATAAATGTGGCGCGCTTCACACTTATGATCAAGACTCTACTAGACATGGTTTGAGACATACTAGAACCATTCTAAACCTTGTGCTCTGATTACCAAGTTTGTACCGACCCAGGGGTACCCCTAGATGAAACAAGGCGTATAAGACCCCGAGTGGCCTCATACAAGCCACTTAGCATATCATAACATAAATTAATAGAAAAGGTGCTAAAATTTAAAACTTTTCAAATACAATCAAAGTCTTCCATGAAATCAAGCGGAAGTTTAACATGACATTGTCTCAAACCATCTAAACATAAGAAATAGAAATCTAGGGACACAGCCCATACAATAGTATCAAAAGTAAGAGAAAGATATAAAAGAGATAGGCTGATCCAATCCTCAAATACAATGAGGACTCACCAAAGCTTCACTTCACAATCCTCTAGAACCTAGCCACAACTGTGTTAATCGGGAACGTCGGACCCTACATTTGATAAGAATGTAGACAAGAGTTTGTGTTAGTACAATCAAGTACTAAATATGATGTCTATCATAAACAACATAACATAAGCATTAGTCAACGTAATACATAAGGCATAATCATAATCAATACAAAATAAGAGTCACAATGAAAGAGGACACTCCATTAAGTAACCTTGCTTAAGCTTAACCAAAACATAGATCATCCACCTCTAGTCTAGCTTACATCATGGAAGGCATATCTAGCAACACTCCACATAAGTCAATTTCATAACATAATCTCATTAATCATACTTACTTTTAAAGACATGGGGATTCGCCTTAATGCCTAGTTCATAAAAGCTAATGGGTATTCGCCTCTTGCCCTACTTCCTTTTAGATTGCGGGTACTTGCCTCCACAACCTCATCATATGATGCGGGTACTCGCCTCCACATCATGTCATAAAGAGCATGTGTACTCGCCTCCATGTCCATTCATCATGGTAAGAACGTGGGGACTCACCTCTTGTTCGATTCTAGGGAGTTTGAGAAATACCCTCATATTCTTACATGTGGAGGTCAAGGGTAATCACCTCTAGCCTCATCATTTATTAAGCATTTTAATATAGATTCATTTTAGATGAGCAATCCTTTCAACCTAGAATCATTAATGTGAGTAAATCTTTCACAATTATTCAATCATGCTTATCAATTCATTATAGGAAGTATCCCTTTCACATCATAACATCAATCAATGAACAATTCATCGTCTAGGCTTTACTCTCAAAGCACTTTATCTCATGATCATCATCTATGCTTTACTATCAAACAATTAACATCATATTCCTCATTTATGCTTTCAACTAAAGCAATTCTAGTCGTAAATCATCAATCATATAAGGAGACATCTAACCCATAGAGTTTCTCTCACATGGCATCAACCCAACATATTAATTCAACCCTAAAATCAAAGCATATGCATGGGTACATGATATTTCATCCTAGATACATGCAATTCTATCAATTCAATCAAAAATAATTAAAATCCACTCAATTGGATCAACATTCATCATATTCCACAATAATGGAATTAACCCTAACTAGAATTGGGGAAATTCTTCTTCAAATTGTGGAATTCTATGGGACTCCATGGGAGGAAGGATCCCATGAATGAAAAGTCATCATACCTTAGTCAAATAAGCCCCAAAAGCTTGAAAATTGGGAGACTTGATCTTCACCTAGTTTCAATCTTCTTCTTCTTCTTCTTCTACCTTCTAGAGAGAATATTTGAGAGAGGATTAGGATTTTCTTTTGTGATTTGAGAGAATGACTTAATTGGGGGATTTTTGGGGTTAAAAACAGTTATATAGGTGTTCTAAGTCTACGGAAAATGACACTACATTGATTTAATTAAAACAAAAAAAAGACCCTTAAGTCCCTAAAATAATTCCCCTGACTTTACCCACGAGACAATGACCCACGAATTGTGGATGGACCCAAGGCCAGCCCTGGTCAAGCGTGGTTTGAGTTCCGGGACTTGGTTTCCAGGACCTTGACTTACGACTCCCTAACCATGGACCGTGGACAAATCCAAGAGGCGTGGGTCCTGGACATCGTTAATTTTACAAAAACAATGACTTAGGTGCCCATCCATAGGGTGTGGGTCCAACCACGTGGCGTGGTTGACCCTCGTGAATCCCACCTGTAGTTTTCCCAAAAGCTGCAATTTACCTCGTTTTGAATCTGGGGTGTTACAGCAAGTAAGACAACCCTTTTCGATGTGGGAGACACCGGGGTATCATGCTATAGCTCACATGTTCGTTATGTTGGTTAAGACTCATTCCCACAATAATAATGAACTAAGGTTACTTCAAGAAGCATCTCACATATTTTCAAAGATGATGTTCACTTGCATTGATCATGATTTTATGACTTATGGTTTCTAGCTCTCAAAATACATGTTTTTGCTTGATCATTTCATACTTATAAAAATGTCCCCTTTCAGCATGATTTAAATGCTTTATGCAAGACTATCATACTTAGTACATTGTTATGTACTAACACATACTCTTGCCTATATTTCCCCAAATGTAGGTTTCGACAGTCAGGGTTCTTAATTTCGTGGCTAGAGGTTGACTTGAGAGATTTTTGAGCTTTGGTGAGTCCTCATGCTTTGAGGACGGATTCTCATTGTTTTCAATTTCTGTCTTACTTTTAGTTAGGACATGATGTGTGGGCTAGACCCAGTTTCATTCTATTGTATTAGATGGCTATTGAGACAAAGTGTTTAGACTTCCGCTTTACTTTTATAAAAACTATTTTGGACTTAAAATGTATTTATTTATCTCTTTTGGTTTTATTTCTTATGTTATGAATGTTAAGTGGCTTGTATGGGGCCTCTCGAGGTGTTATACGCCATGTTACATCTAGGGTTTACTCCTGGGTCGTGACAAACTTGGTATTCAGAACACAAGGTTTATAAAGGTGCTAGGTTGTCTCATAAGCCACGTCGTGTAGAGTCTTGTTCATGAGTGTGAAACATACCACATTTATGAATGAGAGGCTATAAGATGTTTTGGAAACTTCACTTCTTTCATGACTATAAAGTCGTGCGATAGAGTGTAACTCTAGATTTCTTTATCTCCTAACCCCTATTTATGATTTTCATAATATTCCTCCACAAAGGAATCTCGTGAGAAGGAATAGGAATGTTTGTGAGAATGTGAGACAAGAGGTTCCCCAAGTTCCGGTCAACCTTTTGGACGAGCAAGTGACTAATGATGAGCTTCGAGCCTCAATTCATGCATTGGCCCAAGTTATGATGGCTCAAGCAAATAGAGAGGTTGTGGCTCCCGTGAACCCAAGGGTGGGTTCAACGACAAAAAGGGTGAGAGACTTTGTTAGAATTAATCCTCCAGAATTTCATGGGTCTAACGTTGAGAAAGATCATCAATAGTTCATTGATGAGGTGTATAAGGTGTTAAAGATCATGGGAGTGACGCCGGTGGAAAAGTCAGAATTGGCCGCTTATCAATATAAGGGTGTTGCTCAAGTTTGGTTCAACCAATGGAAAGAATAGAGGGTGGTAGATGACGAACCTCTTGATTGGAAGAACTTTAAGGTTGCTTTGCTTGATAGGTTCTTTCCCATTGAGATGAGAGAGGCAAAAGTACTTGAGTTCATTAACCTTCGCCAAGGATATATGAGTGTGAATGAGTATGCTTTGAAATTCACACAATTGTCTAAATATGCTCCAACTATGGTTGCCGATCCAAGGGAAAAAATGAGTAAGTTTGTGTTGGGTGCTTCCAACTTAGTGGTAAAAGAATGCCTAACCGCTATGCTTGTTAAGGAGATGGATGTTACTCGGTTGATGATACATGCACAACAAATAGAATAAGAAAAACATAAGGAGAAAACTAGGGATTCAAAGAGGGCAAGAAAGGATGATGGTGAGTCTTCACATTCAAGGTCCGATGGAGGAAATCGTCCTCAAGGTAAGGGTGGTAGTGAGCAAGTGTGGCCTGAGTGTATGGAGTGTGGGAGAAGACATGAGGGTAAATGTATAGCCGGTTCTAATACTTGTTTGGTTGTGGAAAGAGTGGCCAGAAGATACGAGATTGACCAATTCTTACTTCTAAGGGATGGGATGATAGACAAGATCAAACTAAAGAAGATCATGAGAGTTCCCGGATGCGGTAATTGGTAAGTTAAGGTGTTTTAGCTTGTGGTTATGCATTGCTTGATATTGAGTGTTTCGTTGGATATGGCAAGACTCCATGTATGATGATTGTGTTTGAAGTAGTCCTTGAAAATCCTTGTGGAAACTTCTTAAGTGTTTACTTGTATCAATGGTTTAGTGGTTGTGAAGACGTTCATGTTATGATTGGGATGGAGGGAGATGGATTTGAAAAAACTTGTGGGGTTTGCTCCCAAAGGGGAGATAATGTGCTTTATGGTTGGTACGTGAGTAGAACTATGTTGGTTTTGGAAGAGTTCCTTGTTATGGTTTGGAGGCGATGTGACTTCTTAGTATCCCTATCTTTTTCCTTCTATCTTGGAGTCTAGCTTGAGGTCTTAGTCCTTATGATTCACTCTTTAGGATTGTTGTGTCTTAGTCATCCTCATGTTTCCTCATGCATGCATGCTCATGGAAAATTTTATTTTCAAAAAAGTGATTTAGTTTAATTGTTTGATTACTTCATGTTTATGTGCATTTGAGTATGATCTTCCATGTTTGTCTTGTGAAAATATGTTTTTAAAAGTAAGCTTTAGCTTGGAGATGGAGTTTCCTCCTCGGGTATGTGCATTTATGTGATTGCATTCATGTTGGGCTGCTAGGTCTAGTTCCTATCTTCCGAATCGTGTTTTGAATATGTTCTTGCTTGCAGTCGAGGTTCCTCCTTGGTTATGTGCATTTAGATGAAGTTTCATTAATGATTGGGTTACTAGTTTCTCTATTACTCTTTTCGTGCTAGTTTGAGTTCCATTGAAGGACGAATGTTCCCAAGGGGGAGATAATGTAACACCCCGAAATCAGGGAGTTTAGAAAGGGAGTCATGTGGGAGGTCGCCAACCTTCCACTGAGCTAAGGCACCCTTCATGGAGACCTTCACGAGCCGTGAAGGGCACCACTATTCGTGGTGGTGCCCGTGAAGGAGTAGGCAATATGCTCTTTAAGGCAGGCTCCTCCCATGAGCCCTTAGACAACTCGTGAAGAGCTAGACGGGCCGTACAAGTGGTCGTGAAGGGGGTCAAGTAAGTAGGGGGTCCTCCCCTAGCCACTGGTTGAGCACCACAGGCATCAAAACAGTCCGTGAAGCTTCACACAGATCATGAAGTCGTCCGTGAAGGGTTTTCCTTAGACATAGAATTTAGGGTCAACTTAAAACGATCATATCTTTTAGCTCAAAACAAATTGGTGGCCCATGAACTATCAAATTAAAGGTCTCTGAGTCCTCTTTCCAACGCCACCAAGTTTCAATTCCCATATCGGAGTAAAACGTTATGCCTGAAATAGTGAAGTACTGTCAAAAAGAATTTCTTCATGACCCGTTTGACGGGCCGTGGTGGTCATGACAACCCATGATGGGCTTCTAGTGAGCCAATTCGGTAGTTTTTAATTCAGGGGTTATTGGGTCTTTTCCCAATTACTTTAACTCAATACTATATCATTTTTCCTTCTACCCAAAGCCCTATATAATGATTCTAAACCCCCAAATCACCCAAACTAAATTCATTTTATTAAATTTCAAAAAGAAGATCAAGCTCCTCCTCTCAAATATTTCTCTATGTAGAAATTCAAGAAGAAAGCTAGGATTTCAAGATCAAGCCTCCAAATCCTCCATTGCTTTCAAGATTTTGGCATCAATGTATGCTAATTTTCATCCATGGAGTTCCCAAATTCCTCTATTTTTAAAGTTAGAAATCCCCAATTGAGTTAGGGTTTTCTTCAATTGCCATGGGTTCTCTTCAATGTTGATTTAAATGATTGAATTATGATTTTTTATGCATGAATTGATGAAATACTATGGTTTTTATGATGATCCCCCGTGAATTCATGTAAATCCCATATTTTCCAATTATGATGAAATAATGTGAGTTTGGATTATGAAAGAAGATTTTTATGAAATCAAGCATGAATTGATAGAATTATATGATTTTATGATGAATATATATAAACCCATATCAAACCCATAATTTCTAGATGTTGATGATTGAAAGTGGTTTTGAACCTTGAAAGGTGAATTATGAAATTATGCATATTCTTATGAAATCTAAGCAAATGTTTTAAGGATGCTTTGAGAATAAAGTATCAATGATGATGTTTTGTTGTTCAAAGGATTTTTCTCATATACACATGGAAGCATGATTGTGAAATGTTTTCTCACTTAATAAGGATTCTAAGGTTGAAAGGTCTTCTCACCTAATTGAATCAAAGATTAAGAGCTATCCTAATGAAACCTAGCTTGGATTGGTAAGATGACGTGCCTTCCCATGGATAATGACTTAGCTTGGATTGGTTATTAAATGATACCTTTCCATGAATAACTTATGACCTAGCTTGGATTGGTAAGATGACGTGCCTTTCCATGGATAATAAGAACAAGTAAGAAATGACTATTCTGTGGGATTTATGCTTAGCACAGAGAGGATATTGCGATGGAAGATCTCCCGTGAGTAGAGGACGGGTTTCTAGAAGCAATCTCCTTATCCCTTACCTATGTGCCCCTATAGGATGATTGTCTAGATAGCCATTAGCTAGTGGATTCACCTAAGCTAGAAGTTCATGGTTCTACCTTGGTAAGTAGGACAACCCTTTTCGGTGTGGGAGACACTGAGGGATCATGTTATAGATCACATCGTCTTTATGTCGGTTAAGGCTCATTCCCACAATAATAATGAACTAAAGATACTTCAAGAAGAATCTCACATGTGTTCAAAGATGATGTTCACTTCCATTGATCATGGTTTTATGACTTATGGTTTCTAACTTTCAAAATACATGTTTTAGCTTGATCATTGCATACTTATGAAAATGTCCCCTTTTAGCATGATTTAAATTTTTTATGCATGGCTATTATATTTGGTACATTGTTTTGTACTAATGCATACTCTTGCCTATATTTCCCCAAATGTAGGGTCCGACAATCAGGGTTCTCAATTTCGTGGCTAGAGGTTGACTTGAGAGATTTCGAGCTTTGGTGAGTCGTCATGATTCGAGGACGGATTCTCATTATTTTTAGTTTCTATCTTACTTTTAGTTTTGGACATGATGTATGGGCTTGACCCAGTTTTATTCTATTGTATTAGATTGCTATTGAGACAGTGCTTAGATTTCCACTTTACTTTTATAAAAAATTTTTTGGACTTGAAATGTATTTCTTTATCTATTTTTGTTCTATTTCTTATGTTATGAATGTTAAGTGGCTTGTATGGGGCCTCTTGAGATCCTATACGCCATGTTACATCTAGGGTGTACCTCTAGGTCGTGACATCTTATCTCACTTTTCAAGCATCAAAGAATATCGAGATGGATTTCATGAAGATCAACTCTCAATCAACTTCCTTAAGGCCACTACCTCCAAGTTCTTTACTGAAGTAGAAGGACTTCTTGGTGTTACCTTTGGAGTTTTCGGAGCTGTTACGAGGAGCAAGGCTGCTACACTAGGATAACAAAAACTTCAAGTGTCGTCCGCATCAAC
Source organism: Solanum piurae (assembly GCA_029582685.1). Taxonomy (NCBI): domain Eukaryota; kingdom Viridiplantae; phylum Streptophyta; class Magnoliopsida; order Solanales; family Solanaceae; genus Solanum; species Solanum piurae. Next base: position 16,520 of record JAJOOO010007883.1, on the reverse strand, counting down.
TCCTATTTTTGGGTATTCGACTCTAAAAAAGAGCAAGTTTTTCCACAAATGCTTTATAAGGAGGTAACAGTCTTGCTGAAAAGATCAAGAATACATTGACTCTACTTGAGCAATCTGGTTGCAAGAACTCTACCACAAGGGAGAACTATGATTCATGAACCAATGAATCATCTCCACATGCATCGTGTAATGTGAGTTCACTGAAGATCAACTTACGAGACAATCTATGCTATTCTCCTACATCTCCAATGATCATGCAAATGATGGTGATTGTTGCTTCATCCCCTAAGGAACAACTTGCAAATCTGACAAAGTTGGTTTAAGGATTGACAAAGCATGTAGAATACCAAGAGTCTCAAATTGATAAGTTTATGGGTAGGATATAAGGACTTTTAGATGGAGATGCGAGTCATGCGCCTGAAAAGGGTGTTGAAATTTAGGAGATAAAAAATCATACGAAGAAAACACCACTTGTTAATGCGATATCAGTTTCCTCTAGAGGAATGATCCCACTCGATCTCTTGAAGAAGTTAATTGAAGGCATAATCAAAGATAAGTATGAAGTCTCCACCAAGTCTTCTCATATGTATGGCAAGCCATACACTACAAGAATTGATAACTTCAAAATGCCTGCTGGTTATCAACCTCCCAAATTTTAACAATTTGAGGGCAAAGGATATCCGAATCAACATGTTGCACACTTTATGGAGACATGTAATAATGTTGGAACCTATACCATCTTGTCAAGCAGTTCGTCCGCTCTGTAAAAGAAAATGCCTTTGATTGGTACACGGATTTCGAGCCTAATTCTATCGATAGTAGGGAGAAACTAGAGCACGAGTTTCACAATCACATTTATAGTACAAGGCGTACAGTGAGAATGGTAGAACTCATGAATACTCACCAAAGAAAGGATTAACAGGTTATAGATTTCATAAATAGATGGAGGAATGCGAGCCTAAATTGCAAGGATAGGCTTAGTGAAACTTCTTCAATAGAGATGTGTATCCAAAGAATGCACTGGGAGCTTCTTTACATCTTACAAGGAAAAAAACCAAAATCCTTCAAAGATTTAAGTACTTGTGCTCATGATATGGAGTTGAGCATGTCCTTTGTTGGAAAAGATGTGACGTTTTCCATGATCCTCGCAAAGGAAGAGACAAGCACGAAACAAAAAAATGGAGAAAATTTGTGACCAGGAATGACAACAAAGAATCTATGAATGTTAATGTGTCACCTGTGAAGTTCACTACGAAGGAAGACATGAAGGAAAGTGTGAGAACGAATTTCCAAGCACGTTCGAATAAAAAATCGACACTAAGGGAGATGCAAGGAAAAAAATATCCCTTCTTGGATTCTGATGTTTCTAAGATTTTTGAAGAGTTGCTCGAGTTAAAGCTCATTGAGTTGCCAGAGATGAAGTGACCTGATGAAGTTGGAAAATCTAAGAACCCAAATTATTGTAAGTATCACAAACTTGTGAGTCATCTTCTTGAAAATTATTTTGTCTTCAAGGATAGAGTGATGCGATTGGTTAACGAAAAGAAATTGTCCTTGATGATGAGAAGGCTAGTTCTAACCAGATCTCTATCACATTCGGTTAGCTCGATCCGGTCCAAATATATATCTCTGAAAAGTATGAAGAAGAGCCATTGGAGCATGAAGTTGATATAGATGGTGATGAAGGTTGGATTCTTGTGACTAGGTGAAGACGCAACAAGTCAAGCTTACAAAAATAATCATCCGAGCAACTGATTAGAAGAAAAATGGTGAGGAAATTGGAGAAGCAAAAATTAATCAAGCGCCCAAAGAGGGCATAGGTAGAAGTGCATCATTATCAGAAACCCCGACGTCCTGTGACTCTAGAGGAATTCTTACCAAGTTCATTTTGTACAAAGTCTACTCAAGACAATGTCGAGGCATCATGTTTCAATGCTGATAAAGAAGAAACAATGAAGGTGCCTCCTACTGACATAGAAGGAACAGCGAGTGAATGCTCACCAAAAACGTCTCCTAGTGATGAAGAAAAAGCAACAAGGGAAATCTCGTCAATGAAGTCTCCTTCATCTTCTGAAAAACCTATTGAACATTCTTCCTAAGAAGCACATGCATGTGATACAAAAATCACATTTACAGATAATGATCTTCTATTTGGTGAAACACTACACAACTGTCCTTTTTATATGGTGAGTCATGTGCTAGAGAAGAAGATAAATAAAATCTTAATGAATGAAGGATATGGAGTTAACATTCTGCCTATCCACACATTGAAGGAACTCGACATCACGACTAAATAACTTAGTGAAAGTCGTTTGTTGATACAAGGATTTAATCAAGGGGGATAGAGGTCCATAGGGTCTATTAAATTAGAAATCCACATGGAAGATTTGTGATCAAGCGCATAGATGCATGTGATCAACGTGAAGGCTTCATACAATAAATTACTTGGCAGGCCTTGGGTACATGAGAATAGAATTGTCTCATCTTCTTACTATCAATGTTTGAAGTATATTGAAGGCGGGATTGAAAGGAAGATAGTTGCAGATGATAATCCTTTCACCGAAGTTAAGACACACTTTGCCAATGCAAAATTCTATTTGAAGAGTCATGTTGTTAAAGGGACAAAATCTAATGATTCAAATCAATCAAGTCTGATAAGATCATAAGTAAAAGAATCCATGTGGCTATCAAAAAAGTAAATATGAAACTAAAGAACCTTGTCCCATTCTTCATGAAGGGAAGATCATGTATTCGAAGAAGAAGCTGACTTTTGGACTTCACTATGTTCCAAAAGTGGAGAAAGAAGAAGGTCAATCATCTAACCTTCAAGAAAATATATTGAGAGGACTAACTCATCATATCAAACAAATCGATACAATAATCTTGTCTTTGAATCTACAAGGAAAGTCAATTGCTCAAAATTAAGTGCGAGATGTGGCACTCCCTACAAAACGCACAAACGAAGGTTTTGATCCCAATGCTTACAAGTTATTGTGAAGGATGGATACAAACCTAATGAGCCATCAATGTTAGGAAAACTCCCATCAGAAGATACAACTAGGCAAGCACGTGAAGGCCTAGGCTATATCCAACCGCCGCCAATTCGCATTTCCATAAGAAGGGCAAGAAATAACCATCTAACTTTTGAAGATGATGTCATTACTCCCAACAAAAAAGCCATCCGTCTTTGATTGACTTAGAGAATCGACTGCAAAAACTTCTGTGTTTGAGAGGTTAGGTCCATTGAATAAGAAGAATAACAAGAACATGAGAAGTTATCTAAAGGTGACAACGTTTGCTTTACCTATTATCTGAAAGGATTTCAAAAGTTTGATTCCTTCTAGACTGAGGCGATGAGTGGAACTTGTGGTTTCTTGTAAAGAGGAATACAAGGCAAAAGCTCACACTGTAGTTTACATCAAGGAGCGTGAGGAAGATGAAAAAAGTTTAGGCTTATCATATCATGTTATGATCTAGAATGAACACGATGCATTGCCTAAAATGAAGATCGATGAAGAGTTGGAAGATATTGTCTGTTGTTGTCATATATATGTCAATGACAATGACCCTCTAGAAGAGGAAGATGCTGGAGATGCTCCACCAGAACTTGAAGAAGGAGTGAGGACCACAATAGATCCTTTAAAATAAGTTAACCTTAGCATTGATGAAGACCCAAGGCAAACTTACTTGAGTGCCTTTCTAGAAGTTGATGAAGATATCACTTATATGAATATACTCAAAGAATATAGGTATGTCTTCTCTTAGATTTATAAAGAAATGTCTGGCTTGAATCCTAAAGTAGCAGTCCATTAGTCTGCAGTAAAAAATGGTTCTCTTCCTGTTAAACAAGCTTAAAGACATTTTAGGCCATACATGGTTCCATTGATAGAAAATGAAGTTAACAAACTCATTGAGGCAGGCTTTATTCGTGAGGTCAAATATCCTACATGGATTTCAAGTATTGTTCCTGTGAAGAAAGTGTAGGCTCCTCATATCATGTTACGATCCAGAATTAGCATGATGTTTTGCCGAAAATGAAGATCGGTGAAGAGTTGGAAGATATCATCTATTGTTGTCATATATCTGTCAATGACCATGACCCTCTAGAAGAGGAAGATGCTGGAGATGCTTCACCAAAACTTGAAGAAGGAGTGAAGACCACAATAAATCCTTTAAATGATGTTAACCTTGGCATTGATGAAGACCCAAGGCCAACTTACTTGAGTGCCTTTCTAGAAGTTGATGAAGAAATAAATTATATGAATATACTCAAAGAATATAGGGTTTTCTTCGCTTGGATTTATGAATAAATGCATGGGTTGAATCCTAAAGTAGTGGTCCATCAGTTGGCATTCAAAAATGGTTCTTGTTTTGTTTAGCAAGCTCAAAGACATTTTAGGTCAGACTTGGTTCCATTGATAGAAAATGAAGTTAAAAAACTCATTGAGGCAGGCTTTATTTGTGAGATCAAATATCCTAAAGGATTTCAAGTTTTGTTCATGTGAGTAAGAAGAATGGTAAAATTCGAGTTTGTGTTGACTTTGGAGATCTCAATAATGCATGCCTTAAAAATGAGTTCCCTCCTCCCATTTCGGAGCTTATGATCGATGCCACCACTAGTTATGAGCTGATGTATTTCATGGATGATTCTTCCAGCTATAATCAAATCTGCATGGCACCAAAAGATAAAGAACTCACCACATTTCGCACACCTAGAGGTATTTATTGCTACAAAGTGATTCCATTTTGTTTAAAGAATGTTGGTGCCACATATCAAAGGGTTATGCAAAATAGATTTGATGAGTAGCTCCATAAAAATATTGAATGATATGTTGATGACTTGGTGGTAAAGTCGAGAAAGAGGGGTGATTATTTGAAAGACTTAAGAATGGTATTTGGGTTTCTCCGACGATATCAATTAAGGATGAATCCATTGAAATGTGCCTTCGAAGTTACCTCTGGCAAGTTCCTTGGCTTTATTGTGAGACATCGAGCATTGAAATTGATCAAGCCAATGTTGATGCAATTTCAAAGATGGACGAACCTCAAAATATTCACGAGTTAAAAAGTCTCTAAGGAAAGCTAGCCTACTTGAGGAGGTTCATCTCAAATCTAGCGGGGAAGATGCCAGTCATTCGGCCCTTTAAAGAAGAAAGGTTCTCCTTTTAATTGAGACCAAATATGTAGCGATGCCTTTAAAAGTATCAAATCATATCTAGCTAAACCTCCAATTTTGGCAGCCTCTATACCTAAAAAGCCATTGATACTCTACATAGCGACACAAGAAAGGTCCATTAGAGCCTTATTAGCTCAAGAGAATAGTGAAGGCAAAGAAAAAACTATTTATTACAGGAGCAGAACAATGACGCCAAATGAGCTGAATTATTGGCCAATTGAAAAATTGTGCGTGGCGCTACTCCTCTCAATTCAAAAGATGAAACATTATTTTCAAGTTCATGTTGTTCGCCTTATTTCTAGAGCAAATCCCATCAAGTTTGTTATGTCAAAACCCGTCCTTAGTGACCGACTAGCAAGATGGTACCTCCAATTCCAGCAGCTTGAGATTGTGTACATCCCTCAGAAAGTTGTAATGGGACAAGCATTAGCATATTTCTTGGCAGACCATCCGATACCTGATGATTGGGAGTTAACTGATGAGCTTCCTAATGAAGATGTGATGTCTATTGAGATTTAACCTCCTTGGAAAATGTACTTTGATGGGGTTGCACATCGTGGTGGAGCTGGCGTGGTGTTCATCACTTCACAAGAAAAAAATCTACCATTCTCTTTTACTTTGAAGTAATGTTGCTCCAATCATGTCGTTGAATACCAAGCGTTGATACTTGGACTTGAAATGGCCATCGACATGAAGCAATTACACTTACAAGTCTTTTGTGACTCTCAGTTGGTGATCAATCAACTCTTGGGAAGTTATGAGGTGAAGAAGTTTGAATTCTACCCATATCATGATTATTCTCAAAAGTTGATAAGATGTCTTGAAGATGTAACCCTTCAACATGTATGTAGAACGGAAAATAAGAAAGTTGATGTGTTGGCTGCCCTGGGTTCAATGCTAGCTCTTCATGATCAAACACAATTTACTATTTGTCAAAAATGGATAGTACTACCACCAAATGAGGACAAATATGCTGAAGATGAACTTGAGCATCTCGTCGCCGTTTCTAAAGTCCCAAAGGAATATTAGAGACAACCCATTATTGACTATATGTGTTATGAGCTACTTCCAAAAAATCTAAGCAGAAGGACTGACATTCATCGTCGTGCACCTCATTTCCTTTACTACAAGGACACATTATACCGAAGATCATTGATGTTTGGGAGAGGAAGAAGCAATCCAAGATCTACAAGAAGCACACTCAGGAGTATGTGGATCACATCATTCTAGACCGAAGCTCCACTTTCACATAAAGAGAATGGGGTATTTTTGGACAACCATGGTGAATGATTGCTTAGATTATGCTCGTACGTGCAATGCTTGCCAATTCATGCAAATTTCATACATCAGCCGCCCAAAGTATTACACCCAACTATTGCATCTTGTCCATTTGACACTTGGGGGTTGGATTTTATGGGACCACTACCAAAATCTTCTAGTGGACACTTGTACATCTTGGCTGCAACAAATTACTTCTCAAAATGGGCTTAAGTTGTCGCTCTTAAAGAAGTGAAGTAAGAGAATGTTGCAAATTTCATTCGAGTGAATATCATCTACCGTTTTGGCATCCCTCGCTACAAAATAAAAGACAATGGAAAGCCATTTGACAACAAGATAATGAACAAGACTTGTGATCTCTTTGGCTTCAAGCAGCGTATATCTTCTATGTATAATGTTGCCGCCAATGGTCTTGTTGAAGCATTCAATAAGATTCTATTCAATCTGCTCAAGGAATTTGTCTCCAAGTCCAAACAAGATTGACATGAAAAAATGGAAGAAGCTTTGTGGGCATAGAATACAACATACCGCACACCAACTAAAGCAACACAATATTCATGACTTCCTTTTGGTGTTGAAGCAGTCTTACCACTTGAGCGTCAAATACCTTCCTTAAGACTTGCTATTCAAGAAAGGCTCACTGAAGAAGAAAATGCAAGACGTAAGCAACACCATATTCACTTTGTTTTGGTGTTGAAGCAGTCTTACCACTTGAGCGTCAAATACCTTCCTGAAGACTTGCTATTCAAGAAGGGCTCACTGAAGAAGAAAATACTCGACGACGTCTTGCAGAGTTAGAAGCATTTGATGAAAAGAGGCTAGACGCTCAACAAAACCATGAATGTTATCAAGCTCGTCTATCTCGTGCTTTCAATAAGAAGGTTCTCTTGAGGTGCTTCCAAGCTGGAGACAAAGTTCTCGCGGTAACAAGACCCATCATTACTTCGAATAAGTGTGGGGGGAAATTTACCTCAAAGTGGGATGGACCATATGTCATACAAGAAGCATATTCAAATGGTGCTTGCAAGCTTGTTGACGCAGATGGCGTAAGGATTGGTCCTATTAATGAAAAATTCCTGAAGAGGTACTACCCTTAAAGTAAGATGATGCTTCTTAAGGCACGATCCTAAACTGCATGTAACTCTTAGCCCGCAAGAGTATAAATTATGTACGGCACATAAAAAAAACACTCTCCCAGAACTACGTTGTGACTTGATCCTCTCCACTGAGGTATGTAGGCACTTTAGAATATATTCTAAGTTCAGTTGCATGAGTGTAAAAAAACCACATGTTCCCGCTTGATCCTCCACATGAAAGTTAAGGCGATAAGTTAACACTAATGTTTTCCTATTTGGTAATCCCTCTATTTCAATTTGTTTGTCTTACTTTCCTTTTTAGTTATTTTTAAAAAGGAATCATTTTTTTGTTTTTGGAAACTATTTGATTTCAATTTACATATGACATGTTTAAACCACAGGATTTTAAAATCCTCATGACTTTCTTAAATAATGTATCAAATTAAAATAAAGGAAATATTATATAGTGCACGTGCTCCAATATTTTACAGTTACATCTATATGGATGAAATCCGTCATTAAACTAATGCAGAAATATACAATAAGGATCAGTGTTTTGAGTATAAAAACAGATGAAATGATAAAGTAACAAGAGCATCAAATTCGACACTCATGGTGTCACTCCCCGAGCCTATACCCTGGGTGGGACTGGCACTCGAGAACCATTGGTGGCCCCAAGCGAACCCTTGGCCTGGCTTACTTACTCAGCGGAAGACTCTAAGCATTATTACAATGATCAAATGCACTTCTACTTAACTGTTTAATAAAATAACTTAGAATGTTTAAAGGTCAAACATTTAACTTGGCCAAAATGGCAACTCAAGTCTTAACATATGAAATAATAATGTAAAGACAACTGAACTACTAATTGTGTATGAAGCCTCTAAAACAAGAAGGGATGTCGGGACAAGACCCCCGATCATCCTAACAACTGAATACTAGAAAGCAAAGTAAAAGGAGTCCTCCGAAAAGCAAAGAGGCTCACCAACTGACTTTGAGTGCTCAACTGGATCAACGGGGCCCTAGATGTTGATCCTGATTACCTGTGTCTGTATCATAAAATGATGCAGGACAAATGGTATCAGTACATTGAATGTACGAGTATGCGAGGGGAATACTAAACATAACATAAGCTTGAAAGGAATCTGAAAGAAACACTTACATTGGCTTTACTCAACTCATGAATAACTTAACTTAATATAAAATAATAATACACATGCAATATATAGAAATCTTTTTAATACAGTAGAAAGCAACTCAGTTTGTTAAAGAAAATGCAATAACAACTCAACTTACTCATATAATAAAGTAATGCAATATTGTGGGAGTTTCTCTAACCGACAACCACCACTATGAGCCTAAGTGGTGATACAACGTCTTGCCCACGCTGCCAGAACTATCCTATACTTTGCCATCAATAGAACGCCTTAACTAAGTGGATCCACTAGTTTATGCTAAAAAGCACTTAAGGAATCATCTAAAAAGTATGATCCTTTACTACCCATGATGGCTACATAGTTTATGGAGACTTGAGTTATTATAAACTCACATCCCCATATCGGTGCTCAATACTACTCGCAAAATATACTTAGCTCATATGTTTTTAAAACAAAACTTCTTTCTTTGGTTTGACATAATTACTCAAAACTTAGCTTAAAAGCTCTCTTGGAAATCGGTGTTTCCCTTCTTGCTCAAATGTGAAAATATTTTTAACTCTTGGGAATACTTAGTTCCCGTATAATCTTTGAAGAAATGAATTCTACTCTTACTCTTTCCTCAACTCAAAGCTTAAGTCTTAAAACAAAGTTAAAACGTTTATGAAAGACTTTTGAAATACTTTATGAACTTCTCTTGACTTGATTCTTAACTTCTAGACTTGACTCTAAACTTTCCTTGAATTTGAATTTATGAATTCAAAGATTATGATTTGTGATAGGAAGGATCACATGATGTTTAGGAGTGTTTTTAGATAGTTAAACATGAGAAACGATCAAGAAATCATTGTCTGGAAACTAGTCCATGATGCGAAGATGTATTTAAATATTTGGTCGTAAAAATATTTTTTGAGGCAGAACGGTCTGTGACCGCTCCGCGACGCAAGGAGAAGTTTTCCCATCCTGAGGAACAGGTTCGCGACCGGACCTGGTACCCAGATTCGCTCGACTTTTTCCTTCTTCATGTTCCAGCCCTAATTCGTCTAAACTCGGTTCTTTTCCCCAAATTCTATTTAGATTCAGATACCCAGTAAATGTACCTAAGAATCTAACTCAAAACAACTCCATGCAATAATCTCAAAAACTTCTTAATCTCTGCCCAATTCAAGAACGAAAACAAATTCATGAACACATATCAAGAACATCAAACTTTCAATCCTTTTTGGGCGAATTCACGTTGAAATAAACATGCTTGGCACGTGGGTGAATGAACCCAACATTATTAAAGTCTCACATACCTCGTAGGGATCACTCCTTAACGAAATCCACAAGCGATTCTTGAAGAACTTGACGATTCTTGCTCCTTCTCCTCTTTTTTTCTCTTTTCTCAAAACCCTAACTTAGGTTTCAATAGCGTAAACTGACCAAGTTCAGTTTAGACCACAATTAAACTCCTAAAAACGAAATAAAGTAATTTTGTAAGGAAAAGACCAAACTACCCTTCCAAAATCCGGATTACACTTTTCTTATTTGAACAACCCAACTTCCAATGGGCATATCTCACTCATATGAACTCGGAATCGCACAAACTCGGCGGCGTTGGAAAGATAATTCCAAGATATTTTCTACGGTATCTGGAAGCACACCTAAATCGTCCTTATCTAGGATTTATGGTCGTTTGAAGTTGACCAAAAACCCAAACTTAACATAACTTAACAAATTTCTAGATTTTTCATTCTTTCCTAAAATGACTATTTCCAATTCTAACTCTTTCTAGTTCTTTCAATTAGAGAGATGTTACACATGGATTGCATCAAAAGAGGATCTTTAGAAGCTTGAGCAAAGGATATAGGTTCAAATAAAATGTAAATAGTCGAAGCTATCAAAGAAGGAAGAGGACGTGGTTTAAGTGAACCAGTTTGGGAACGAGTTAACATGTGATGAGAATGTGATTTTACAGAGGTTGGAGTGGAGTTAGGCACACTAATATTGCCTGAGGAAGATTGATTTTGTGGTGGTTGTTTCTGGGGGTGAAGTAACTCGTTCAGAAGAAGATTTTAAGGTATTTACTGGAGATTGATTTGAAGGGGAGCGCACAAGGTGTAAAGGAGAAGTTGCAGAAATTGGATTAGAAGCTTTAAGGAGAGAATCAGGTGATTGAAAATAGAACTCCGAGGACTTATACTATGTGTGATTTGCCGCATCTTTTCAGGGATATAAGTTATTAAATTAACAGAATTAATATTAGATGAAGCTCCTCCAAGAACGTGTGATATGGATTGAAAAGTGAGAATGCTTAGATGAGTTATCTAAAATACTTGCCGATGGAATAAATTTGGGTGAGATTGGTGGCCTAGTAGGAAAGAGTCTTCAACAAAATGAACATGTCGAGAGATAATAACTCTATTTGAACTAGGATGCATACATTTAAAGCCTTCGTGTTTATCAGATGAACCAAGGAATGAACAAGTCTTTGAACGTGGTAGGAACTTGGAGAAGGAACCAACTGCCACAAAGGGATAATAGAGACATCTACGCGAATAAAATTATAATCAGGCACATGAGCATAAAGTTATTCAAAGGGGGATTTGAAACGCAGAAATGGAGGAATAACATTAATAAGGGAGACAACATACAAACAAGCTTCAATCCAAAATTTAAAGGACGTAGATGTTTGAAGAATAATACAGCGTAGGCAATTTGCAACGTGTCTATGTTTCCACTCAGACCTACCATTTTTAGAATATGTGTGAGGACACGAAAAACGATGGAATATGCTATTTTGTTTGAAGAACGAACTAAAATTGTTGTTGATGTATTCACCACCTCTATCAGGCTTGAAATAAGAAATAGAGGAGTAAAAAACATTTTTACAATTGTATAAAACTTTTTAAATTTGTCATTGGATTCAGATTTTTCGTGCATCAAGTTAACCCAAGAGAACTTGGTGTGATCATCAAGGAATAAAATGTAATAACGATAACCAGAATTGAGACAATATGAGCATGCCATACATTCGAATGAATTAAGACGAATGGACAACTTACATTATTACTTGATAACGGAAGAGGCATTCAAGTTTGTTTGCCAAAATGACAAACATTACAAGAACTATTTCTAATAGAAGAAGTACTACTAATAAATTTTCTAAAAACTAAAGAGCTAAGAGACTCTCTGCCAGGATGTTCAAGACACTTGTGACAGAGAAGAAGGATTTTTTTTAGGAAAGAAACCAAAGTTGGAGGAGCCAGATGGAGCAAAACGTAAGGGATAGAGAGATCCAGGATTGTTACAGTGGAGCCTGCACTTTTAGTCCGGCCTTCATATCCTTGACAAAAAACTAGAGTCACTAAAATGAATAAAACAATCATTATCAGCACATAACCATTGAACAGAGAGTAGATTTTTTGTAAAGGAAGGTACATATAAAATTTTCTTTAAGAGAAGAGGCTTAGAAGTCGTTGGAAGAGTAGATGAACCAATGTATTTATTAATATATCGACGAGTACCATCTCAAACCATAAATTGAGAAGAACATAATAAAGATTGTGAGCAATAAGAGTGGAAGGATAATGTGTCATGTGCACAGATGCCACAGAGTTTGTGTACCAAACTGTTGATTGAAACTCCTCCAACTCATGGAAGCAAATGAATCAGGAATATCGTTAGCCAAAAAGGAATTATTGAACCTATTTTTACACTCCAATGTAGTGTGGTTAAAGTGAAATCAAATTTGACATTGTTTAATAGGAGCGAAAGGGGCTTTACCTAAAATATCAGTACCAGGGGGAGGAGTTTGAGATTAATGTTGGAAACCAAACCATGAAGAGTTGTGGTAACCTCGGCCTGCACCATACTGACCCTGTTATTGATGTAGGAAAAAGAGAGAGTATTCAACTAGAAGAGTTATAGTTGCACAATGAAGATGAAGGAAATATTTGATCGTACTTTATTAACTAGAAGTTAACTGCCTTTTATAGGCTTACAAACTCACAAAGATCATAGACTCCACTTGACTAAAACCTAGGAAATGTACCAGAAAAGTAGTAATCTAGACTCTTTCAACTCTAGTAAAAGACTTAATCAACCTACAGTAAAACTTATTCTAAGCAGTAAACTTAAAAAAATTAGATTTTAAATCAATTCTCCATACTCCCCCTTGATTCAAAATCACATATGCCAGACATAACATAAAGTAATTGTGCTTTGCTGGAGGAAGTGGTTTAGTACTAATATCTTCAACTTGTTCTTCCCTGCTACAACCCTTCAACTCAATCAGCCCATCTGCAACGAGTTCACGGATGAAATGGTGTTGAATATCTATTTGCTTCGATCTTCCATGACAATTTGGATTTTTGGCCATTGCAATTCCTGATAAATTATTGCAGAAAATATTTTTTGCCCCCATTTGTTCTTGGTGAAGATTAGCAAGTATTTTCCTGAGCCACAATGCTTGGCATGTTAAAGATGTTGTAGCAACATATTCAGCTTCAAAAGTAGACAACGATGATGTTGGTTGTTTCTTTGAGCTCCACGTAATAGCTGCAGAACCAAGAGTGAAAAGGTTACCAAAAACACTCTTCCTATCATCCAAACACCTTCCCCAAACACTAGTTGAATAACCATAGAGATAAAAATTGGAATTTAGGAAGTACCATAGTCCAAATCCCCTAGTTCCAGAAACATAATGCAGGACTCTTTTAGCCGCTCCAAGATGATGCTTTAAAGGCATGTGCATAAACCTTTAAATCATTCCCACAGAAAATGATATATTAGGACAAGTGTGCATCAAATAAATTAAGCCTTCAACTAAGATTCTAAAATAACTTCCATCAGCTTTTTCAATATCATTATCAAGGTGCAGCTGCTAATTTACATTCATAGGAGTTGCCACTGTTTTGCAATTAAGCAAATTAAATCTTTTGAGAAGATCAACGACATACTTCCCTTGAAAATGAAAATTACATCTTCTTCTTGTTTCACTTCAAGTCCAACAAAATAGTACAACAATTCCACATCAGTCATTTCAAACTTCTTCAACATAGAAGATTTGAAATCACATAGAAAGAGTGAGATGAACCCATATAGATCATATCATCAACATACAAACACACCACCAAGAGATCAATTTTTCCATATTTCTTCACATATAAAATTGGTTCATTCTTACTTCTTTCAAATCCATTTTCCCTGAAATGTGAGTCAATTTTGCTATACGTGACGTTCTGAAAAGGGATTATTTTGATTATTCAGAGTCGCCACTTGAAATTGAGTTTTGGTGTTCCAAGTCACCTTATTTAAATCCCTAATCAAAACGAAATTTGACTCGTTATTTATTTGATCTGCGAAATCAAAGATTGGGTAAGGAATTCTGTTGACCGAAGGGAAGGTATTAGGCATCCCTCGAGTCCCGAGGTTCTAGCACGGTCGCTTTATTGACTTATATTTGACTTGACTTAATTTTTGATATATTATGTTTATTACCTTACAAAAATGCTTATTTTTCATCTTGTTTGATTTATTAAAAACGTGTTTTTAGACTATCTTATTTTATTAGTGTGTGGTGTATTGATAGCAGCGCTTTCCAACCTTGCCACAAATTATTTATTTATTTGTATTTCAAGTTTTAGATCTTAATATTTGTCTATTATTATTATCAGTCTAAATTACATGTTATCTTAATCTTGTTTTATGTTTTTTTTATCCTAATAAAAAAGGATGAACACAATATTAATAAGAACATAGAGTAAAAATAAATTAAAATAATATACATTTTCATACATGTTTTACACCTGTTGCATTAGTATAAACATGTTAGGAATTATGGGAACCTAAAATATTTTTTATTTGTTTTTAAGATGAAAAGAACAACTTACTAACTAAAATTAATATTCTACAGAGTAAATATTTGTTATGAATTATTCTCATTATTTAAGTTTATTTAGCAATAAATACATGTATCATCATAAGAGAACTAAAATATAAAAACAAGAATAGATGTAGACAATAGTTTTACTTAAATATGAAATAAATCATGAGTTGTTTAAATATGAAATAGACTAAAATTTGTTATAACAATTTCTCACTAAGTCTAATGATTAAAAGATCTAAATCATAAAGTTGATGTGAAAGATTTGAACATACTTCATATTAATGAATATTAATGAATTAAACACATACGTAATTTAACAATTTCAACATATTTCAATCAATGGTTGTATAATCATGACATTAAAATATATAAAAGGATTAGGTGTTACCTCTTGTGAAAATAATTTGGGGAGTCTAAGCAATGAAAATAAGGGCAAGCCTATGGTATTGAGCACTAACTGTACTTGAAGTTTTTTCTGAGTGTGAGTGTTGAATGAATCCTTGTACTCAAAGTCATAGTCATTGTGTGAAAGAAAAGGCAATTCATTTGAAGTAAGCGCACTAGTTGCATTGTCGGAAACAAAATCGGTACTTTGGTGATAGTAAAACAGTGTATGTTGTGTGTTGGTTGGTTGATCGTTGTCATGATTTCATCCACATGAATTAGCTTGTCGATTTTAAGTGAACAAATCTTGCACCCGGAAAGTAAGTGGGGTAGAGAGCCATGCGATTTCTTATGCTTGAAATGCTTGCTTCTATACAAGTATCGTTTAGAGTCTTAGTGCGTCGCTCGAGGACAAACAACGAATTTAAGTTGAGGGTGTTGATATACCATGAGTATACGGTATTTCTAATACATTTCACTTACAAGTTGTGCGTGCCTAGGGCCTTTTCGGATTGGTTTTTATGTATTTTTATCATATTTTGCAGGAAAGATGTTCAGGCGCGGAATTTAAGAGACAACTAAAATAAATGTAGAAAAGGGCATATACGGAGGTGATTTACGGACCGTAGGTCCATTGACGCTCCGTAGATGGTGGTCGTAGATCAGCAGCCAAGTCATGGAGGCAAATCAGGGAAATCTGACCAAGTGTGGAACCACGGTGGCCATTGACGGTCCGTATATGGATCTACTGACCATACTGTTGATCCGTAGATGGATCTACGGACTATACTGTTGATCCGTAGATGGATACTGCTAGGGCTCAGTACCTGATTTGTGAAGATTCTAAGTGTGGAGCTACGGAGGGGGATTGACGGGACCGTAGATCGATCTACGGTCCGTACTGCACATTCGTCGTTTGCTTTAGAGAAGCTGGATTTTTGAAGCTGAGATATTTTACAAGTCTTGGCTGATGGAAGGGACTCACGGACTGTAGATCCATTGACGATCCATAAGTCAGTCTCGTGGATCAAAGACGCGTGCCTGAACGAAACTTTCCTTATTTGGTTTCCCTTTTAATTTAGGACTTGTTTTCTATAAATAGGGCATGTAAACCTCATTTTTGGGGGTTAGACATTATTATTCTATTCTAGTTCTTGACTTGGGATATTAACTTGCAACTTTAGCAATTCTTAATTTCCTAAGCTCGTTTTGAAGATTTTGGTATTGCAATTCAAGTTGAATTTCTGGGTTTATTATTCTTCTTAAGTAAGTTGATAATTATTTCATCTAAAACAATGAATTGTGTTCATATGATTATGGGTAACTAAACTCCAAAACTAGGGTTGTGGGAACCATAAGCGATTAACAAAGTATGAATAGTAAATAAGCAATTCTTGAATAGTGTTTTGCATGCATTGATAATTCTTTCTTTTAAAAGTCTTTTTAACGGTGCGCAACGTTAGAACTCGCCTTGTTGCTACTTGCCGGACCAAGGAGGTAATCAACAAGAAAAGAATTATCAACATAGATTTAGTGTGATACTATTTAATAGGCTAGTGTCGATTGGTGCGAAGTAATAA
>JAJOOO010007882.1:0-25768 GCA_029582685.1 Solanum piurae | reverse complement strand
CCACCCCACCCCCATAAAAAAAATTAAGTTTGTTTTTAAAAAATATTTTCAACTTCCAAAATTTTATTTTTCACCCCTACCCTCGATCCCCCCGCCCCCAAAAAAAAGTTTGTTTTTAAAAAATATTTTTAATTTCAAAAAGTATTTTCTACTCTAGTAAAAATAAAAGATATTTCTCAAAAACATTTTTCATTCATAAACCAAACACTAAAAATCTTTTCCAAAAAATATTTTCTACTCACCAACCAAACATGAAAAAATAAGTCAAAAATCTACTTATTTTCCAGGAAAACATTTTCTAGAAAAACATTTTCCATGAAAAATATTTTCCTTCATACCAAACACACCCTTAAAGACAAATTTGAAAGACAATGCTTTTGGGCCGATAATTTAGGTGATATTTTAAGAACATGTTTTCCGAAGTTAATTTTTAAAATTTAATAATTAAAATATTTTAATTCCTACACCAAGCTAAGCACTCTTTCATCCCATTATTTAATTAGATTATCTTGATTCTTGGTATTGGTCCTTTTCAAAGTAAGGGATAACATTATCCGAAAAAATCTCCTTATTTAATTAAATAAATTCTTCATAGTACTGGTTCCTTTCATGTTAGGGGTGTTTTTTTGATACAGAGGATAATATTACTCAGGAGAATATAAATAAATTGTGGGGAAAATACATAATTATTGCCAAATTATTTTTCATTTTCTGTGACTACTTGACCAAGAGTTTCTTGTTAAGACTCGTAAATAATTTGAATGTAAAAATTTGATTCAAACACAGTAAATTTTGATATGAAAAATATTTATATTGTAACCCCTATATTTATTTTTTCTTGCATAAGCGGAATGTTTGTTAAAGTAGTTCGGAAAAAGGACCTTAGGGATCATTTGGCTTAGAAAAAATTATGCGGACATTAATAATATTGAAATTGTTTATACAGATAGAAATTATTTATAATAGGTTTATAATATTATCATTGATGTGAGGGATTATTGCAATTGACAGTTAATACCTAGAAAATCCTATTGATAAATTAATTAATTAATTAATTACTCAGAAAGGGAATATTTATCTCTAAATTATTACTTTATTATTTATTTCATTTTAATTGGTCTTCTTCACCTCACCAAAATCAATAGTCATGTTTTCCACTTGCCTTTCAATGTGACTCCATTATCCGTTTAAATAAAGTCTACTAAAGACTTTTATTAAGTGATAAATATATAGATTATTACATGTTGTATTATATATATAATTTATTGCAAATATTATTAATTAGTACCTTAACATAATATTGTATTAACTTGTGTTGAGATTATTTATTTATTTATATATCTCAATCAAATAATATTCATATCTTGTATGATATAATTAAATGTAAATATTATTAATGCAGCTCATGTATTCAACTCTTCTATCTCTATGATCTCCTTTTATATATATGTTAGTTCAACAAACAGAATTATTCGAACAAAAAGTAGCACTAATCATACTTATCACACAATAATGGCTAATTTGGACCAAAATAGCGTCAACAAAAGTAAAAGCATTAATGCCAATTCCACATCCATATTCAGTCATGCCCGCCGCAAAATGTCATTCCGACGGAAGAAGTTACCGGTAGTGAAACCCGAAGCTGGAGGGAAGAAGCAGGGCCGGAAATTCTCTCCGATGAAGATTTTCCGACGAGGTGGTTTGAAGGGACAGAAATTGCAGTACTTAGGTATGAAAAAAATAAAAGATTGTTATTGGTCGGCTGTAAACGACATATTGGAAGGACACGGAGAAGTTGATACATTCCGGCGACAGCTTGCAACGGAGACCTCTTTTGCTATTCCGGTGATGGGCTTTTCCTTCGCTATGTTTTCACCAAATCCTCGTGCTATTTGAAAGCTTAGCTAAAAATTTTAAGACTATCTACGTCGTACTATCCTCTCAAAACTCCATTTGTGAGATTACGTTGTTTATTAATTTGTTGGAATGAAGTAATCTCTTTCTTTGATTTGCTTTAAAAAAATATGAAACAAATGAATTATATACATCTTAAGTTATTTACTATGGAGTGCCGGCCACTTGATGAGTTATTTGTTCTCTTTTATGAGATCATATATGCATATACTTTGAACTATTTTTTTTTCTTTTATTTATTGGGAATTTATTCAATTCAAGCACTACCAACATCAAGGAGGGTCAAAGAGCCACCTTGGCCTCTTGGTGTGAGATAGTTTAAAAAATCAAAACTAAACTTTAAATTATATTTTAATCAAGCCACATCAAAAGTCATTTCATCAATTCCAAGTTAAGATATTACAGTTACATTTTATATGATCTTGGATAATCTTCATTTTATAAGAGAGATTTTGAGGTAGAGTAGACTTAATGTTTATTTCTTATCATGATATCAATCTATTGTACCATGTTTAAATATAGTTCTTATATTTATTTCAAAGATTTTATCCTCAAATAAAAAAATTCTTCAAGTTAAATCCGAGCTAAATAAGTTGTATGGTTAATAAATGGGCTAATTAAGACTTAATAGAGTCTATGGAGCCTAACGGCCTAAAAGGAGGCAAGAGGATGTATTGAAGAAAAATGTGAAGATTATTTGGGACATAGATGTAGTTTGTAAAGATATTTGGAATATGTCTGCTGAACTTTCCTTTGGTCATATTATGTTCAGAATGAATTAATATATGGCCCCCTCCTTTTGAATGCTCTTTAATGGAAATAGACATGGAAAATTTCAAAAAGAAGAAGAAATAATATATGGCAGTTTTTGGGTGAAAAAAAAAAAGTCTACCTTTTCCGTCCATTAGTAGTTGTATATATGCGTGTAAATAAAAATTAAAATTAAAGTCCTACTCTTATGGAGAAGTATTTACAAAGAAAAAAAATACACGCGACTACTTGATCTAATTTAATAAAATTGGCCATGGGCCAAAGTTAAACCTTTTTTTTAAAAAAAAAAAAATGTTCTCCCACTTATTTTTTTAGCGTGACTCAAATTCTTGACTAATGGCTGGATAATGAAGGTGCTCAATCATTGAAGCAAGTCTCACTTGTTATCTTTAAATGATTTAATTCCTTCTCACATGTTTTTATTTAACATATTTAATATAATACCACAAGTGAGATATGTGAGAATAGAGTATATGCAGACCTTATCCTATCTTGTAAATACAGAGAGGTTCTTTCGATTGATCGATACTCAATTTAGATAAAGTCTAACTAACCGTTTTATAAAAGGAATATATATAAGAGACTACACACTATGTTGTATCGTGTATAATTTAATGTAAATATTGTTTAGTACCATCAACAAAATATAATATCATTATGTGTTTGGATTTTATTTTTTTATATTATCCCAATCAAATAATAATATCGTATCTTAATTATATGGGATAGTTTTATGATTCTCTCTATCCTCAAACCAAATCACTTATTAGTTGAGCAGAAGTAATAGGCATTATGCGTCTCATGTTCAACTCTTCGCTATGCATATGATTTCCTTATAAATATATTAGTTCAACAAACAAAATTATTCGAACAAGAAAGAAGTAACACAATAATGGCTTATTCGAACCAAAATAGCTTCAACAAAAGTAAAAGCCATTCCAATTCCACATCCATATTCAGTCAAGCCCGTTACATTCCGGCGGAAGAAGTTACCGGTAGTCCAGGTTGAAGCCGGAGGGAAGAATCACCGGCAGAAAGTCTCTCCAGTGAAGATTTTCCGGCGATACGGAGGGGAAGAAATTGTAGTACTTGAGTATGAAGAAAATAAAAGAATGTTACTGATTAGCGGTAAATGATATATTGGAAGGACACGAAGCATCTGATACATTTGAGCGACGATTTATAGTAGATACCTCTTTTGCTATTCCGATGATGGGACTTTCCTTCCCAAGTTTTCCAAATCATCGTGGTATTTGAATGCTAAGCTGAAAATTTTATTTATTTTATTTCTAGTTTAAGACAACCTGCATACTATTCTCTATTCGTGAGATTACATTATTGTTTATTTGTTATTTTTGGTTTTCGCCAAAATTAATTCAGATGTTTTACTTTGATTTGCTATATATATATAAAAAAATTAATTAATTTATATATATTTATTATTTTTTGTAGTACCAGTTGAATTATTTGCAATCTTCATGAGATCATGCATGCACATACGTACTTGAACTATTTTTTCTTTAATATATTGAAAATTTATCCACCCTAATTACCTGTACGAACATCAAGGATGGTCAAAGTCTCTCTTGATGTGAGAGTTTAAAAAGTTACTAACTAAAATTTAACTAAATGTAAAGAGATTATGGGTACAATTACAAAACTCGATGAAATGCCACGATTACAACCGCAAATTTGAAATGATTCTCGCAATTTATCAAGACTTGTGCTATAATTTGCACCCAATATCACCGAGAGATGTGGTGCAATGGTTGAAACTGCTCTTCTTTTAATCAAAAGTCTTGAGTTCAATGTGTTTGAATTTTTTTTTTATAGGGAGCATTTTCTTTCGAATAAGGTTCAACACAATGTAAATAAGAAAAATTAAAAAAAAAGAAAAAGAAAGAAGATAAGCACGCCTAATTGAATATGGATTATTAAGTATAAAATGTGTTAAGCATCAAACTGCACAAGGGAACAAGTGGTAGACACCACAAGAATTAACAATCAATCTTGAGAAATTGTACGATCACAATTTAATAAATCTACAAGACCAACATTATGGTAACATGTAAAGAGAAAAAACTGATAACAGGGCAGAAATTTTCACTTACTTTTATTCTTTGGAACAATAATTTAAATCTTACTATTTGAAGTGTTCTACTTTAACTATCAAATGAGCGGGCAACTCGAGTCAGATACTACAAGAAAAAAGACATTTTCCAACAAAAAATTTTGTTGTCATATATTGGATATTGTTGTCGAAAGTACTTTTGGCAACAATAAAAAAGTTGTTGCATGTTGTTGCAATAAACGTCGATGGGAAAAGTTTTTGCAACAACATAATAAATTGTTGCCAAAAACGTACTAACGCAACCAAAAATATTGTTGCCTTTCATTCGTATAGTTGTGGCTTATATAATTTTTCGCAACAAAATTTAATGTTGCCATAAATTAAACTTTTTTACCAACAACGTTAGTTGTTGCAAAAAGTTAGTAGTAATTTGTTAGGAAGACTTTTGGCAACAATAATTTTTATTACAATAAATCGAATATTTCTATATACCTTTGGCAACAATTTGTGAATAATTGCTACATACGTAATGCACATTTCTTCAAAAACTAAAAATTATATAAATCTACAGAAGTCAATACATAATATTGATGTACTAGATGTTTACTATTTCAAAAAATTAAATACATGTACAAATGCCTTTACTTGTAAAAAAAATAAATTATAAGCGAGGTCATTATGTTCTAATCCTACTAGTAATTTTTTTTTAAAATCATTTTTCAATAGTACTTGTACGGCAATAGTGTTGAATTATGCATAGTCATCCTGCAAATAAAAGATGAATATATTTATATTTTGATAAAGTTATCAATTACACGAATATAAATTTAAAAGGCAGAGAAAATGACATAATAATACAATCAACTACGTCCCAACTCACTTTGATCTCTCGGTAACTCTCCTTATTTCATTTGCACTTAAAGAAATATTGTAATGATCAACTCCATCATGCCACTTGTAGGGAAGAATATATACATGTAGCTGGACAAATTAGTGTCATATTATTCAGTAATATTCTTATCTTGTTCAGATTAGTTGTGGCCTAGGAGGAACATAGTCTAGTAAATCAGCAAAGATCTCAAAAGCAAATTAGGCATCGCCTATATCTATTTGTCTGCACCTTTTTTTAGGGTTTCAAGTTGAGATAAGATGATTTAACAATTCTACTTCTGGTTGATAGCTCTATTTTGGGTTTCCCATTTTCAATGGCTGGTCACTCATCTATGTTTCCTCCCAGCATCTAACACAAGAAAATGCTTTAATTACATCCACAATGTATCCAATACTAGGACTTGGGTCTTGTTGGAGCACGACTCCTGCTAAGCAACATTAATAGCATGATTGGAGCTATATTACTTGATAAAAAAATAATTATAGGAGTCAATCTCTACGAAACAGAGGAATCCAAGTTTTTTTGTGTCCAGAGTACTTCCAGTTTCCATAAAAGCTCGTGCAAGTTTTTTTACAAACAGATTTTCTATCAGCTACATAAACAGAGAACAACCTATTGATGAGCAACACGAAACTTCTCATCACTTATTTGGGATTGAAGTGATGTTGTTATTGTCACTTGTGTCTTCAACTGTTAATGAGCTCGTCAACAAAAAATACGACAAATAAACCTAGTCATTATCCTACACATATATACCTTATTATGATGCATGATGAATTCCCAATCATCAACCAGTTACTTCTTCAAAGTAGATGAAATCTGAATCTTCACAAGTTTCTATGTAGATACATTGCCCTTTTGCCATCGATCAAAACACAAATCAGTATCTTTCAAGCACTAATACTATACAACTACTACGCATTACCAAGAAAAAAGTTTCATACAAGTCTAATACCTATCTTCAACTAGTAGTTATCACATATATGGATCTTTTTCTTCCATTGTCCCTATTTTTACCTAAGTTTGTATTGATCAAAGCAATTGCAGGTCTTTTGAGTCCACTTTCTTTAATGTAATTCAAGCACTTAAATAATGCCTGAGAAACTTTTTAATAAAAAATATCTTTAAAGGCAAAATAAGTGTGATTAGAGAGGAATGGGATAGTGGTGCCTAAATTATACCGTTTAAGATGACTAAAATGAAGTATTTTGCAGAAAATAAATAACGATTTAGTCCAACAATGTTATACAGAAGTAAATGTTGAAATGCAACAAAAGTTCAAAAGTTGTTGCCATTTATTGATATTTAGCAACAATATCAATATTGTTGCAAAAAAGGTTGTTGCCAATTCTATATTTTCTTGTAGTCGAGGCAAGGATATAATTTCAAAAAAGCTAATGCCATTCTTTATATTTTTCTTGTAATTTATGGATTTTTTTTATAAAAAAAAGGGTATACGAATAACAAAATAAAAATCTTATGAGAAATTATTATATCATAATCTAAAATTTTATAGTTATTTCAAATGTTAGATGACAATTATTTAATTTGTAAGGTTATAAAAAATATAAGATCCTGCATTTGAAACTTATTTTTGTTTTGCAATTTCATAAAAAATAACTACCATCACAAAACAAATATGATCAATTACTTGAATTTAATAACTAAAATATTTAATGACTAGACCAAGTAACTACAATCACAAAACAAATATGATCAACTTGAAATTTAATAATTAAAATATTTTAATTACTAGACCAAGTACTTTCATCCCATTAATTAATTAGATTCTCTTGGTATTGGTCCTTTTCAAGTTAAAAGTGTTTGATAGGGAGGATAAGATTATCCGGAAAAATCACATTAATTAATTAGATTCTCTTGATACTTTAGGCCCATTAATTAATTAGATTCTCTTGGTATAGGTGATTATATTGCGTATAATATAATGCAAATATTATTTAGTATCATCAACAAAATATAATATTATCTTGTGTTGAATTATTTATTTATAAATTATAGACATATCTCAATCAAATAGCATCGTATCTTGTATGAGATAATTGTATGATTCTCTCTATCCTCAAACCAAATCACTTGTTAGTTGAGCAGAAGTAATTGGCATAATGCAGCTCATGTATTCAATTTTTCTTATCTCTATATGACCATCTCCTTAATCCTTATATATACCTTACTTCAACAAACGGAATTATTCGAACACAAAAAAAGTAGTGATTCTTATAACACAATAAATAATGGCTTATTCGAATCAAAATAACGTCACCAAAAGTAAAAGTCATGCCAATTCCACATCCATATTCAGTCAGGCTCGCCGCAAAATGTCATTCCGGCGGAAGAAGTTATCGGTAGTCCAGCCCGAAGCTGGAGGGAAGAAGAAATTGTCGAGAGACAGATTGAAGGGGAAGAAATTGCAGTATTTAGGTATGAAGAAAATAAAAGAGTGTCATTGGTTGGCAGTAAATGACATATTGGAAGGACACGGAGCAAGTGATACATTAGAGCAGCGACGATTTGTAGTAGATACCTCTTTTGCTATTCCTATGATGAGCCTCTCCTTCACTACTTTTCCAAATCAGTGTGGTATCTAAAAGCGAAGCTATCCTCTTCAAACTCCATTCGTGGAATTATTTTGTTGTTTATTAGTTATTTCTGATTTTCATTCAAACTAATTAATATGTTTTTATTTAACTTGTTTTGAGAAAAATGAATTATATATATCTGAGTTTATTTATTATTTATTGTAGTGCCACATGATGAATTATTTATTAAGGTGTAAGATAGTTTAAAAAGTCAAAACTAAATCTCAAATTATGTTTTAACCAAGCGGCTTCAAAAGTCATTTCATCAATTCCAAGCTAAGTTAAGAAGCATTATGACACAAGAAAGAGACGACTAGAAGGAAACAGTCTTGTTTTCATCATCGGCTCGTATGGAGTATTCATTGCTTCGATTAATTCATATTTACTTCACGCGAGGCTTGATTCGCCACTACCCTAGCTGACGGAAATAGCTTAATGGTAGAGCATAGCCTTGCCAAGGCTGAGGTTGAGGGTTCAAGTCCCTCCTTCCGCTCCTGGCTTCGTCGTTTAGTGGTAACAAGTGGAGTGCATAAGCCATTTTAAAGATAGGGGCGAGCAGGGAAATCAAAAATACAAAAAACATTGCTATATTTTCAACACTCCGGATAGGCGGAAGGGTCTATGTCCATCCCCAACTTCCTTTCAAGAGCTAGGAAACATTTCGTCTGAGGAACTTTTTTATTTTTAGCATTCAAAATCACGATCTCTGATTATATATTAAGTTTTCATACCGGCTATGTAAACATTGAATGATCTTGGACAATCTTCATTTCATGAGCACTATAGCAAAAATAATTTTTAGCGGTATTTAATTAATGACAATATTTTAACTGCGGCTAAATATGTTTTTTTAGATATAATTAATACTCTTTGTAAATATTCCTAAAACCTACGTACGATAATTACATTAGCATCCAACGCATGCACCCTTACCCTCCACTCACAATATACAAATATTTTGGTATATATTATTTTCTAAGTATGTGCCAAACATAAAAGAAAAATAAGTTACTTTTTTTTCAGAAAAAAGAAGAAGAAAATATTCAAGGAAATATTTTAATTTGATTCGACAGATGACATCTATTCTTCCTACTTTAGATACTATTTTACCACCCCTAATATATTTATTCAAACATCTTATCCTCAAATAATTTTAAAAAAAGTTAAATCGGAGCTATAAATTAGTTGTAAGGTTAGCTAATTAAGACTTATTCGAGTCTATGGACTATGGAGCCTAACGGCCTAAAAGGGGGCTAATAAGAGGGCTACCTTTGCCGTTAATTAATTAGTTATAAATATGTGTGTGAATAAAAATTTAACTTGATTGACTATATAAACATATGTGGGAAAGAATATATAATTATTACCAAATTATTTTTCATTTTCTGTGACTACTTGATCAAGAGTTTCGAGTTTCTTGTTAAGATTCGAAAATAATTTGAGGATAAAAATGTAATTCAAACAGTAAATTTTGATATGAAAAATATGTATATTGTAACTCCTAGTAATTTTATTTTATTTTTAAAAAACCCCTAGTATTACAATCCTTATATTTATTTTTTCTTGGAATGAATGGAATGTTAGTTAAAGAAGTTGGGAAGAAGGACCTTAGGGATCATTTGGTCTAGAAAAAATTATATGCTAATATATAAATTATTTATATTGTCATTGATGTGAAGGATTATTATAATTGTAAGTAAATACCCGAAAATTCTTATTGATGTAGTAATAAATTATTCTAAAAAAGAATATTTATCTTTAAATTATTAGAGTATAATTTATTTCATTCTTCGCCTCATGAAAACCATTAGTCATGTTCTCCACTTACCTTTTAGTATAACTTGATCATATATAATTTAATGCAAATATTAATTAGTATCGTCAACAAATAATAGATCATCTTGTGTTTTGAGATTATTTCATATCTGGTATGATTCTCTCTATCCTCAAACCAAATCATTTGTTAGGTGAGCACAAGTATTTGGCGTAATGGAGGTCATGTATTCAACTCATCTATCTCTATGATCTCCTTATATATATGTTAGTTCAACAAACAGAATTATTGGAACAAAAAAGGAGTACTAATTAATACTCTTATTAACACAATAATGACTTATTCGGACGAAAATAGCGTCAATAAAAGTAAAAGCAATGCTAATTCCGAATCCATATTCAGTCAGACCCGCCGCAAACTGTCGTTCCGAAGAAAGAAGTTACCGGTAGTGCAACCCGAAGCTGGAGGGAAGAAGCAGCGGCGGAAATTCTCTCCGGTGAAGATTTTCCGACGGGACGGATTGAAGGGGAAGAAATTGCCGTATTTAGGTATGAAGAAAATAAAAGAGTGTTATTGGTTGGTGGTAAATGACATATTGGAAGGACACGGAGCAAGTGATACATTCGAGCAGCGACGATTTGTAGTAGATACCTCTTTTGCTATTCCCATGATGAACCTCTCATTCACTACTTTTCTTAATCAGCGTCGTATCTAAAAGCCAAGCTGGAAATTTTATTCATTTTATTTAAGACTACATACAAATTATCATATTTCATTTATGAATTACATTGTTATTTATTTTTTATTTTTGTTGAAATTAATGAAGATGTTTTTTAATTTATTTATTATAGTGCATGCCACTTGATGAATTATTTGCCATCTTTGTGAAGAAAAAAGGAGAAAAAAGATAAATATGAATGAAAATGTCACATCACCTTGTTTATCTTTAGCTTAATTATATATATATATATATATAGATGTGATAAGCATCAAACTGCTGAAGGACATAAGTTGTAGATACCACAAGAATTAACAATCAATCTTAAGAATTAGATAACAATATGATTAATCCACAAGACCAACATTATGATACATGTATGTAAAGAGAAAATTGACAAGAGAGCAGAAATGTTCACCAGTTATCCCTTTTTTACAATAATTTAGTAAATTACTTTTTTCTTTCTTTTCTACTACTATATTAGAAAGGTGAGTACATATATGAATTATTACTCATTGTATCAGATATAGTCTATGCAAATATTATTTAATATCATCAATAAAATAAGTATCTTATTGGATTCGACTTCTCTCCATTATACTTTCTCTTTATTTCCTTATGTACATGTTTAGATAAATACTTCTTCATTTTTAACCAAGATGTCTCGAGTTCGAGCCCCCTTGGTACGGAATCACCTTTGTTAGGGAGCGCTTTACCCTCCCAATGTGGGACTTTCCGGCGCAAATCCGGATTTAGTGGGGCTCCAATGTGAGTACTAGACACCGGGTGGGAAACCAAAAAAAAAAAAAGTAACACTTATCTAATATAATTTTTAAAGGTTAAAATTAGATTAATTTAACAAGCATCTTAACTATGATTAAAATATTATAATTGAGAAGCACTCTTTAATTCTAGTATGAACTATCAATCTTCCCACATTTTTTTATACTCGTTAATTTCAAATTGTAAATTTTACATTGATAAAACAGAAAATTCAAAATTGGTTGATATGTTAAAAAAATTTAAACTAAATTTATTATCATTAAATTAATATTACTATCACAGTACTTTCCTCAGTTTCCCCCCCATATATTCTCCATCTTTGCTTGATTAAATTAAATGAAAGAGAATTAATCAAAATACTATCACAAATAATTTTAATACTCTAATTTGCTTTTCATAAATCAATTAAAAATTTGAACTATTATTTCACCACTAGTGTTACACTGCTACCCAGGGGCGTACCTAGTTGGACCCTAGGGGTTTACCCGAATCCCCTCGTCAAAAAATTACACGGTAGGTATATATAACGTCAAATTCTGATTTTATGTGCATATATATTAAAATTAACCCCTTGAAAACAAAGTTTAATCTTGGCTCAGTGGATAAGTGGTTCAAGAATTTCCCTTGGTCACGGGTTCGAATCTCATGGACAACATTTTTTCCCCTCTTTTTATTAATGCTTTGGAAAATGGAACTTTTGGGCTTAGAACTTGCTTCTTCTTTTTCATTATTTTTTCCTTTTATTCCATTCTTCTTTTTAATTTATTTTTGTTATTAATTTATTAGACACATTCTTTTTTCTTTCTTTTAATATCTATTATTCATTTTGTTTCAACTTAACTCTTTTTTCATATACTAACTTGAATAACTTTTTAAAAAAATGATGAATTATTTTTAACTTGAAATTGAGATAGAGATATAATTTATTTTTAAAAAAAGAAGGTAAATTAGATGTAATTGAACAAAGAAACTTAAATATCGTCAACATCCTTTTAAGAATATTAATTTATAGAATTCATGAAATTTCTTTTTGTTGACACCCAATTTTGATCATCCATGAAAGAATTAATTTTCGAGCTTCTTAATTTCAAACAATTTGAAATAATTAATTTTATAAAAATTCAAAATATTTTTCAAGTTATTTTTTAAGTAATTTTAGTCATTTTATAAATTTTGAAATACTATATATGGTTGATATAATTACGTATATAATAAGTACATCTTATGAATATTCAAAAATCGTCTCAAAAATATTTTAGTTTTATCTTAAACATTTGGTTATTTAGTTTAGTTTAGTTTAAAGTATAGTTATATTTTTGAGATAATTAGTTTATAATTAAGTTATTTGTTTTATTTCGTTAAGATTAAGAAGTTCGTTAATTAATTAATATTAATTCGTCTTATTTAGGTTTTAGCCATATTTATTAATTTAACTCAATTTGGCTATTTCTTAAATTTCAAGATCTAACCCCTCTTTTACTTCTTATTAGACCAAATTTTGGGCCATTTTCCCGTTCAATCTACGCAGCCCACTATATTCCTCAAGCCCAAAACCCCAATTCCTTCAACCCAACCCCACTCTTAATTCCCAGGCCCATTCCCATTCACATCCAAAAGACCCAACCCAGCGCACATTACAACAACAACAATACAGCGTACTTCTTCTTCTTCGCAAAATCCAGAAAAACCTAGAAATTCCAGCCAAAACGCGACCCGAATCCAGCGAGCCCATTAGCCCATTTTCGTGGCAGCGACGTGTCCATCTCGTACAAGAACCGTTCGAGAATCATCCAGGTGTCTCAATCTCCCAGCTCTTTTAATCCAACGGCTCCCCTCAAAAATCCGTTGAGGATTCGTACATTACAACTTTCAAACTTATCTCCTAAGAATATTTTTTTAAAATTCGAATTTGAAATCATCCAAATCCCTCTTGTATTTCCCCCCATTTTCACCCATATTCCTCCTCTATATAAGTTGTTTTCTCCTTCAGTAGTAGGAGGGGTTAGAAAAAATGGAGTCGATATTCAGAAATTCGATACATCATAGAAAGAAAAAATACAAAGATTTTGAGATAAAAAATAGACCCAAAATAGATGAGTGAGCTAGGGGAATACTAAAGTTTCGAACCCGACGTTCTCTCTATTGCCTCGTAATCTCGTTTTGGTGGAGGAATCATCTTCGTGGTTAGCTCGTTTCGCCCGGTTCTTGGAAGAAGGTAAAAACCTCTCATCTTAGCTCTGCTCGTTTAACCTCTAGTTGTTCTGCATTTCTTCTGCTTCTGCGTTTAACTTAGACTTCTCAGTCTGGATCGAAATTATGTTTGTTGTCTGGTTCGCTGAATTATGGATATGCATATTTAGTGTTTCGTTCCTTTTCTTTGGACTGTTGTTCGTTTTTCTTGTGATTATTTGAATGTTGAAACTTTTCGATTCTTAGTTCATCTTCTCGTTATTATCTTATTATGCTTACAAAGGTTGGCTAGTTTGTTTTGATGTGTCACAGTCCGATCATGTATGGTCCAGTGTCTTCTTCCGTTCATAGTTTGTTAGCTTTCCCTTCCCCTTCCCCTTCCCCTTTAGTTTGAGTTTTAACTGTTTTCAGCATGCCTTAGTCTGGACTTTCATTCCGTTCAACATTATCTTGATAGGCTATCTCATTGTTATGCATATTCAAGCTTCGATTCAGCCGTTGTGTTTTTCTCTATGTTTTAAGCTCATTTAGTGATTACTTAGTCAAGTTTTATTTTCAGCTCTCACCATCTAAATCTGATCACAACTTTGTGTTTCTTTGAGGCTCTATTTCCTCACGATTTCCTTTCGTTTGGAATTCTGAAGATATGAACATATTAAATCTTTTATTTCTTATCATTGCTATTTCTTCTCTTCTTTTACTTTGATGTCTTGCTGATTGTTGTTTTATGTGGTCGTGTTTTAAGCATCTGATTTAGTTTTGTTAAACAAAGCATGTTCTATTTTGACTTTGATGTGCTTTGCGTTTGGTTTTAGATCTCTGTTTTAGCTTAGCATTTACGAATTAGGTGATGTGCCTACCTAGTTGCATCAAGTTAAGTTGTCTAGTGTTTTCTGCGTGTAATGGATTTGTTATCAACTACTACTAATTATTTAAACTCGTTTGGATTTCTTAATAGCATCCAGACCTAGGCATAATGTTGAAATATTTTAGAACATGTCGAATTCTTATCTCCTGCTAGCGTTGATTACGGTGTGCACTTGTTAAGAGTTTCCTAACCTTCTCTTTTATTATGTTGACTTCATTTGATTGCTTAGTCTTGTAAGTTTGCTGCATTTTTCCTCTCTTTTTTTCCTTTTTTTTTTACTCTGTGCGGTTGGCTGCTTGATGAGCATCAAATTGTCTTGTTTCTTAGCATCAAATTAGTTGCTCTTGGATTTAGCTTTACATTTATCTATGGTTGTTTGTGGGCCACTGTCTTTGGGGTATAAACATATGTATGTGGACATTGTTTCTCCATACTTATGCACTTGGTTCTGATCATAATTAATCATTTTATTTTCATTATGACGCTTCGACAGTAGCAATTAATCCTTTTTATTATCTTCCTCCATTAAATCATGGAGTTATTACTCACATATTTTATTTATTTATTTTTGTTTGTATGTGAAATCTCTCCGAGTTCACTATGAGCTCCTATCACATTTCCCTTGCATTTTGAGAGAGCCATTAAGGCTTGAATCACTTTCTTTCGAGTTGGCCAGCCATTGGAATCAAGGAAACGGACCCCGAAAAATTGACGAACATGAATTGGAGCTGATATATGGGATTGTATACACTAATATACGTCTAGTCTATACGAAGTGAGGAAATGGGCCAATGAAGCCCCCAAATTACAGAAATCGTAGTTTATTATTATTGGGCCTAAGCCTACTTATCTACTATTATCTTATTAGAGTTTAGAACAGGTGGAAGAGTTGGGTCTAAGGCCCAACAAAAATCAGATTTCTAGAACAGTTACCAAGTGTTGAATAGGAATAGGCCCAAGTATCGACCCAAGCGGACAGAAACCGGACTTGGGTCCACATCTTATCTCTTTTGTTATTTAATTGACTACTCATATTTTCCTAAAAATTGAATAAGTACTTGCTTTCTTCCTTGAATTATTTTGAGATGTTTCACTTAAGCAATGCCCTTATATTATTTTCCTTTCCCCCAAAAAATGATTTTAAGTCTTAAGGTTCGTATATTTCATAAACTTGTCAATCATGCTTTATTTTAAAATTGTTGTCTTAATCTTTTGGGGAAAAAAATAGTTTTCTTAATATTACTTTAAAAATTAAGTGGCGACTCCTAAAAACCTATCATTTTCTCTTTTTAAATAAAACACTTTTATATTTTTAATTCTATTTTAGAGAGATGGAAACTAAACTTATTTGATTTATTCGTTATTTGTCTGTTTTTACAAATTATGACTAACCTAGTAAATTGAACTATATGAACTAAAAAATTGATGATGCTATTTATTTATCTTTTGAATATGCATTATAATATTAGTAACTCTACACTTACACACATTTAGAGAATCTTGATGATTTTCATAATAATACGTGATTGAATGGATGCTAACTTAAAAAAATTTAAAATGAAAAATAAAATAAAACATTACAAAATAGAAGTATAAAAAGCACAAGAAATTTAAGAAAGCTCAATGGAGCATGATAAAAGTAGGAAGAAATGCTTAATAATATGATAAGGTAAATATATTTCTTCCTCGTCTCGCTCCCTTTAATCTTCACGTGTTTTAGGAATTAACTTATGTAATACAGTCGATTCACTAAAATTATTATGAATATATCTTTGTCCTCGATATCTTTGTTTAGCCTTTACTTTTATGAACCAATAAAATATCTATGGTTCATGTAAAAAAAGCATGTCACCTAAACTTCTTGTTTATACTTTGAACCCCTAAGCAAAAAATTTGGGTCCGCCACTGCTGCTACCCCCTCATATGTTCCTTAATTCAATTTTCAGAGTAATTTTTAAATCAATTTTCTAAATGATCACAAAATGATTTTCTTATTTATACGGATTTAAGGAGAGTAGAGGGGAGAGGGTCAGACGTTAACCGATTAAATTTACAAATTGAAACCAATAAATATCAAAATATGTGTGGAGATTGATATTGCATGCTCTAATTAAAGAGTAGTTTTAATTATTAGTAATAAAGATGCTTGTTAAATTAATTTCAGTCTTGACCTTTAAAAATTATATTAGACAAGTAGACGGTCACTTATCTAAATATATACTTGAAAAAATAAAGATAAAATGTAACAAAGATGAGCCTAATCCAATACTCATTATAGTATTACTCTATTATCTTGTGGTGAGATAATTATATTTATTTATATACCTCAATCAAATAATATCGTATCTTATACTATAAGATAATTAGTATAATTTTATGATTCTCTCTATCCTCGAACCAAATCAGTACCCCTTAGTTGAGCAGAAGTAATTGGGATAATGGAGCTCATGTATTCAACTATTCTATCTCTATGATCTCCTTATATATATATCTTAGTTCAACAAATATAATTATTCGAACAAAGAAAAGTAGTGATACTTAAAACACAAAAATGGCTTATTCGAACCAAAATAGCGTCAACAAAAGTAAAAGCAATGACAATTCCACATCCATATTCAGTCAGACCCGCCGCAAAATGTCATTCCGGCGGAAGAAGTTACCGGTAGTTCAGGTGGAAGCTAGAAGGAAGAAGCACCAGCATAAATTCTCTCCGGTGAATATTTTCCGGCGAGACGGACTGAAGGGGCAGAAATTACAATACTTAGGTATGAAAAAGTTAAAAGAATGTTATTGGTCGGCCGTAAATGACATATTGGAAGGAAGTGATACATTCGATCAACGATTTGTAGCAAATACCTCTTTTGCTGTTCCTGTGATGGGCTTTTCCTTCACTACTTTTCCAAATCATCCTAGTATTTAAAAGCTAAGATGAAAATCTTGTTCGTTTTATTTATGGTTTAAGACTACGCACAAATCACACTCTCTAAATTTTATTTATGGGATTGCATTATTGTTTATTTATTATTTCTGATTTTCCTTGAAATTTATATAAGATCTTTTTTGTTTATTATTTTCTGTAGTGCCACTTGATGAATTATTTGCAATATATCTTCATGATATCATGCATATACTATACGTACTTGAACTATTTTTTCTTTTATTTGTTGAGAATTTATTCAACCCAAGCAGTACCAACGTCAAGGATATGGTCAAAGTGCCTACTTGGTCTCTTTGTTTGAGAGAGTTTATAAGGTCAAAATTAAAGTTTTTAATGCTACAATTTTTTTGGTGAAATCACACAAAGTGAGGTTTACCATTACCTCGTAGATGTAAAAAGGTTATTTTCGAAAGATCCTAGGCTAAAAGGTTTAACTTAATGTAAATATTATTATTTTTGATACAAAACTCGATGAAATGTCATTATTACAGCCGCGCGCAGATTTGAAATGATTCTGGGAATATTTCTCAAGATCTATGGTAACTCTTATTCAATCCCAAATAAGAAATTTCGATAATTCACCAAGATTTTACTTAAAATTATAACCAAAAATATATTTTTCTTGATAATTACTGTAACGTGAATAAGAAATCGTGGTTGACTCAAATGGGGTATATATAATTATCAGCGCACTTTCATCACAATTAATTGAGTTAATTAAAATTGTTGATCTCGAATATTTATCGACCAGAACTTTATATTAATTTTAATTAGTATCTCAATATCTAATATATTAGTATCTATGATCAATAACTGTTCAAGGATACAAGCTGTTGACACCACAAGAATAATATAATTTACAATCAATTTTGAAAGATCTTTAGATCACAATCTAATTAGGATTTAGGGCCAACATCATGGTAATTAACATGAGCACAAATAGAGCTTAATTATGATATAATGTCATTTAGGACAATTATAAGATTTAAATTATCGGGTTCATTTCAAGAATGCATTGATAGCCTCTTTCAATAGAGCTTAATTAAGAGTACGTCCACATTATGTTTGTACTTTGTAGTTACGAACTGATAATTTCTACGGACATACTCGTAGCTCAAAGCTCAAGTTCGACCTTTAAAAGGAACTCGAAGCTCAAATTCAAAAAATCAATTCGCAAATAAATTTCTTTTGAGTGAGTGATATCTAAAAATAAATAAAATAGAAACATCAAAAAGAGTTTGCATATAAAAACTGGGGCTATTTCAGTCACAGGTTGTTGAAGTTCGAAGTCACATTTGAATGGTATAGAAATGAACGGAGAGAATAAAATATAAAATTGCTTACCATATTTACTTTAATTTTAACTGGATAATGGGATATTTAATGATAAAATTAATACTTTCATTCAATAATACTTGTCCACTATACTAAAAATAGATGTCAAACAATATTTGTCCACTTTATTAAATCCATGAATAATTTTATACTTGTCATTAATTCTAGTCATTTCCCTATTACATTTTTCAAGACATTGTATTTATTATATTCAAAGGGTGATACAGTAAAATTATCCTTCTATTTATAGTTTCTTAAGAGGTGTGCCAAGTCAATAATGGACAACTATTACTCAAAGTAGGGAGTAATAATGATCGTGTAACCTAAACCAAACAAGCTTTACCTACAGTGTTCAACTTGAAATTTGTGACTCTTTTGTGGAAATGCACTTAGGTCCGCTTCCAAGTATTTTTAGCATGAAAATTATTTCTTCAAATTGCAACTTAATTACTAGCCCTCGACCTCTGTCATCATTAAATAACAATATTACTCTTATTATATATCTTGTGGTGAGATTTATTATATTTATTTATGTACCTCAATCGTATCTTATAAGCCTGAATCAAATAGTATCATATCTTATATGAGATATATAATTTTATGATTCACTCTTATCCTCAAACCAAGTCTACTCCGATCCCTTAGTTGAGCAGAAGTAATTGGCGTTATGCAGCCCATGTTCTACTCTTCTATCCCTCAAATATATATATATATATATGTTAGTTCAACAAACATAATTATTCGAACAAAAAAGTAGTAAGTACAACTTAAAACACAATAATGGCTAATTCTGACCAAAATAGCGTCAACAAAAGTAAAAGCAATGCCAATTCCACATCCATATTCAGTCAGACCCGCCGCAAAATGTCATTTCAGCGGAAAAAATTACCGGTAGTCCAGGTCGAAGCCGGAGGGAAGAAGCACCGGCGGAAGTCCTCTCCGGTGAAGATTTTCCGACAAGACGGAACGAAGAAAATAAAAGAATGTTATTGGTCGACGGTAAATGACATATTGGAAGGAAACAGAGCAACTGATCATACCTCTTTTGCTATTCCGATGATGGGCCTTTCCTTAACTACTTTTCCAAATCATCGTACTATTTGAAAGCTAAGCTGAATTTTTTTATTCGTTTTATTTCTGATTTAAGAATTTAGACTCTGCAAATTAATATGTGGGATTATAATGTTGCTTATTTAATTTGTTATTTTTATTTTCGTTGAAATTAATTAAGATGTTTTTCTTTGATTTGCTTAAAATATATAAATTTAATTAATTTTATTTGTCTTAATTTATTTCCTTATTTTTTGTAGTGACAGTTGATGAATTATTTGCAATTAATCTTCACATGCACATACGTACTTGAACTATTTTAGTCTTTATTTATTGGGAAAATGTATTCAGCCCAATCACTGTGCGATAGTTTTGAAAAGTTAAAACTAAGTTTAACGTAATGGAAGGAATTTTTGGCTAAAAACACGACTCGATGAAATGCTAGGACTACAGCCGCAGATTTCGAAATGATTCAGGCAATATAATTCTAATGATTATCATAACTTGTTAGGATAAATCTTATCCAATATAAAATAAGAAATTTTAATAATTTATTAGAATTATCATCTCGACTATATATAACATAAAAGATATTTTTTCTGACAATCACCATAACTTGACGTTGAACCAAGTCTTGCAATATGATTAAATGAGAAATTATGTTTGAAGTGTACTTTCAGATAATGTTTGTACGTTACAAACTGTTAATTATTTCTCCGGACAAAGTTGGAGAACATGAAAATCATACGGGTTTACCATGAAAGGAACTCCAAGCTTGAGCAAAATTCAATTATTTCATTTTATTGAACCATGAGTATGAATGTTTCTTATAGATGGAGAAAAATTCAAATTTGAAAACTAATACTTTTCCCGTTCTCTTTAATTTGTTCATTATTTTAAAAATACAAATTTCATTTTGGAAAAATCTTTTTGGCCAGAATGATATTTTTTCTATGTTATTTTAACTTTTTAAACATTTTTACCCATTTAACTTAAATACATTTTAACTAAAAAATGGAAAAAAGATCAGTTTGTTTCAAAATAAAAAAAATATTATAGTTTTTTTAATTTTTTGGCCAAATTCTGGCCAAATTTTCGAGCCATTTAGCACTTTCCTTTCATTCTTACTTGTCATTTTTAACAACATTTTCAGTGAAATCACACAAAGTAAGGTCCGAAGATGGAAGAGTGTACGCAGATCTTACCGCTACCTCGTGCAGATAGAGAGGTTGTTTTCAAATACTTATTTGATCCCTTAGTAACTCGAACCAACAACCTTACTATCGTGAATTGTGATCAACTTGAAATTTGCGACTCTTTTCGATCTGGAAATGTACTGAGGTCCAACTTCCAAGTATTTTTAGCATGAAAATTATTTCTTTAATGAAACTCACTCCCTTCATTCCATTTTACTAGATATGTTTTGTTTTGCACGTTCTTAATTTGATTAAATTATTTTAGGTGAAATTTTAAGAACATGTTTTTCGAAGTTAGCACTTTAAAATTAATAATTAAATGCTTCAATTGCTAGACCAAGCACTTTCATCCCATTAATTAATTAGATTCTCTTGGTATTGGTCATTTTCAAGTTGGGGAGTGTTTTGTTATGGATGGTAACATTATTCATAAAATATTTTTGAAGTTTTTGTGTCAGGCCAGTAAAAAAGTATTGTAAATATTTTATTAAAAAAATAACTTTTTTAAAATTAAGAAAAATGATATCTCTTTATAAAATTAGAAAAAATCAAGTTTCATAACTGTCATGTTACTCTCATTTTCCGTCTCCAACGCATCCTTCCTCCACCCCATCCACACCAACCTCGCACTTTACTGCATACCCTCACTCACATAAACAAATATTTTGGTATAATATTTTTTTTGTATATTTACACACAAAAAAAGAAAAGAAAAAAAGAAGAAGAATAATGACAGAATAATTTCTTCTCTAAAAAGAAAAAAAGAATAAGAAAATATTCAAGGAAATATCTTTTTTTGGAAAACATTCCATTTATACCAAATACGCCCTTAAATTTGATATATTTTCTTTAAAGACGTTTATGTTCAACTTGCAAAAATTTAATAAAACGACGTGCTAATATTTTAATTTGATTCGACATCTATTCTACCTACTTTATATACTATTATCTATTTTACCACGTCGTCTAATATAGTTCTTATATTTATTCAAAACATTTTATCCACTATTAATATTAAAGTTTATTCGAGCTAGCATAAAACATATCTTTTGAAGTTAATAATTTTTCAGAGGTGGGATATAATCTGCATCTTCCTTTTCAAGCACTTAAGTAATGTAAAAATCATCGAAGATAATAATTTTGGGCTTCTTTAAAAAAAATATAATATTAAAACAATTTTTGTCATAGCAAAGCAGTTTGTGGAAAAAAAAATTGTTGCAATGAAGTTAAATCTCTTAAAAAGGAATGAGATATCCACCGTTTATCCTGAAAATATTTATTTTCTTCATTTAGTTTTTCAGTTGTAATTTTATTTTCAATTTTTCATCAACAAATAAATGTCCATTTTGACAAATCAAGAAATGACCATTTTTTTACCTAGTATACCCTCAATTAAATAACTAATTACTTTAAAAAATGTAGAACTTTTCATCCACTTCATAATTAATAAGGTAAAATGGTAAACTCACTGTGTCATTAATTATTTTCTTAATAGGTGTTCAATTTAAAAGTGGACAAGTAATTAGGGATAGAGGGAGTAATAACTAATGTGCGTAAAATAGAGGAATTTTTGTATCTCGAATTGTTGATTATATAAATTTTCACCAGAGTTCGATTTTCCACCTCGTAATCTCCTTTTCAATTTTCCCTACCCCCAATTTCGAAAATAAAAATAAAAATTAAAGTTGACTGATGATATGAAATGATGTGTTTACATGATAATAATGTAGGGTTATGCACAAATTAAGTTATTTAATTTGTTCATTACATATTTTTTGTGTATAATTTAATGTTAATATTGTTCCGTATATCCAGCAAAATATTACTTATATTATCTAATTCTGAGATTAATTATTTATATTTATCTATATACCCCAATCAAATAATATATATTGCATCTTATACTATGAGATTTTATGATTCTGTCTTATCTCCAACCAAACACCCCTTAGTTGAGCAGAAGTAATTTGCATTATACAGCACTTGGTCAACTCTTCTATCTCCTTATATATTAGTTCTCAATTCTCTCAGAATTATTCGATCAAAAACAAACAATGGCTTATTCTGACCAAAATAGCCTCAACAAAAGTATAAGCCATGCCAATTCCACATCCATAGTCAGTCAGGCCCGCCGTAAATTATCATTCCGACGAAAGAAGTTACCGGTAATTCAGCTCGGAGCTGGAGGGAAGAAGCACCGGCGAATATTCCTTCTGTTGAGGATTTTCCGACGAGTCCGAATATTAAAGGGGCTGAAATTGCACTACTCAAATATGGCGAAGAAAATAAAAGAATTTTATTGGTCAGCGGTAAATGACATATTGGAAGGAAACGAAGCAGTTGATACATTTCATCGAAGCCTTGTATTGCAGAGCTCTTTTGCTATTCCAATGTTGGGCCTTACCCGGACTACTTTTTTAAATCGTCGACGCGCTATTTGATAAAATCTACGCATGTATCTTTCGAAAATATTCTATCTACTTCCGTAAGGCAAGGATAAAATTCGCATACATTCTATTTTTCATATTTCAAATAAATGTTGTTGAAATTAAGATGTTTTGCTTTGCTTACCAAATTATAAATATATTAATTTGTTTATTATTTCTTTTAGTGCCAATTGATGAATTATTTGCAATGTTCATGAGATCATATGCAAACATATATATACTTGAACTATTTTTGCTTTTATTTATTGGGTTTGTTATGAGCGCTTTCGTCACTATCGAATGTGTTAAAATTGATGATCTAGAATAGTTATCCCTAGAACAAGAAGACAAATAATAGTCGATAAGAATATTACATAAGATTTTAATCAGTATTTTAATATCCAATATATTAATATCTAACCAATAAGATTAACACCAAATGGAATATGCAATAATTAACTATAAAACGTGACAAGTATGAAACTGCTCAAGGACACACGTCATTTTCACTTTTACCTGATCTATTTTATAATGGTTTTTATTTATTTATTGCTTCTCGAAATAAATATTTTTTCATGGAATATACGTTTATAATTTTGTATCATAACATATTTTTAAAGGTAAAATTATGTGAACATAAAATTAAAGATTCATCCATTCTATTATTTGAAGGAAAATCGTGCAATTAAATCATTGTAGACATGACCACAAGAATTAACAATTAAGTTCTAACTTCATTATTTTTTCTTCTTGTTTGGTTCGTGACTTGCAATAAACCCACAAAACCAACAACATAGTAACATGTAAGGGGTGGGGTGGGGGAATTGACAAAAAGCTTGAATATCTCTCGCAACTTATGGACCTTTTACACGCTTATATATGGATTATTATTGAACAAACTAAAAATCTTATGACAAATCGCTATATCCCAATCTAAAATGTTATAGTAATTGCAAATGTTAGACGACAATCTAATGATTAATTTGTATGAGTGAGGTTTATAAGAACAAACATTAGATAAATTTAACATTTAGGTAATCTGGTTATAAAGACAATATTTGCACATAAAAAAAAAGGAAAAATTATATATAATAGCAAACTATTAATTCAAATTAAATGCTATAAATATACTTTGATTTAATTGTACCCTATAGCAAACTATTGCTATTTTCGCCAGTCTCCCTGGTGGAATCTCGCTCGCCACTCTCGTTTGGTGGCAGTCTCTCTCGCTTTTATACAATCACAAATGTATAAAATACGTTTGTGTTTGTATAAAGCGAGAGGAAATTGTATATATACATATATTTTCGTTCCCCTCTCTCCCCTCTCCCAGATCGAGCTCGCCACTCTCCCAAATCTCGCTCGCCACCCTCGCCTCTCTCGCTTATACAAACAGAAACAAAATGTATAAATTATGCTTCTGTTTGTACAAAGCGAAAGAAAATTGTATATACACATGCAAATACATATATCTTCGTCCTATACACTTATAATTATACAATACAAATATTTCCCTGCCCAGTTTTCTTTTGCCTTTCTCTCTTTCTCGTTTTATACATACACAAATTATACAATTGTTCTTTTGTATATGTATAGCGAATTATACAACTGATTTCTTTGTATATGTATAGCGAATTATACAACTGCTTTCTTTGTATATGTATAGCGAATTATACAACTGTTTTCTTTGTATATGTATAGCGAATTATGCAACTGTTTTTTTTTGTATATGTATAGCAAATTATACATATATATGTTTGATATGGAGCGCAATTATACAAACTTTGCTATAGCATACAAATATGAATTTTGTGTTTGCTATATGTGAAAGTTGCTCTAAAAAAAATAGCACCTATGAAAGAACATTTGCGTAAATCAGCCCAAAGAAAACAGTTGCTGATGGTCCCATTTGACAAGGTGTCCACTTGGATTTTTAGGTTTGGGCTTGAAGCCCACTGTTAAATATTTTGAAAAGACAACTTACAAAAATGGGTCTATAGTAATATGAATTTTCCAACTGATTTCTTTTTGAAAACTAATTAGTGTATGAAAATTCGTTGAAACATAATCACTTTTCATATACAAATCATCCCATAATAGTTTTATGAATTTCGAAGTTACACAAATAAAAAAGTTACATGACTAGTGTCAAAAGTACACAAAATCTGTGATTGTTTTTCAATTTTACAAGTCCATAAATGGCTATCTGAGAATTTTTCTCTTATGCATTTCTATTGCCACGGTC
>JAJOOO010007881.1:0-22500 GCA_029582685.1 Solanum piurae | reverse complement strand
ACCTTATCCTCTCTCAGTTCACGGGGAAAGAAACTCCCCATGAAGGCCTCTTCGAACTCATCCCAGCTTACAATTGGTGCACCCTCAACTCTACTCTTCTTCCATTGGTCGTACCAGAATCTAGAAACACCCTTCAGTTGGTATGCAACTAGTTCCACACGCTCAACATCTGCATCATGAATCACCTCAAACACTTTCTACAACTGTTCCACAAAAATATTCGGATCCTCAATGACACTTGAACTGGTGAAGTTTGGGGATTCATCCTCAAGAACTCACGGATTCTGGATGTATCAGCCACATCATGTTGAAGCCCTCTGGGTTGCCCAGCTTGGTTGGTCACCACTTGACTCAACATCCGGATAGCATCCCGAAACTCAACACTAGTGACCTCTCTATGGGGTTGCACTTCTGGTGCATTGGGAACCCCTTAATCCTGGGGATCAACATTCCTCCTAACAGGACGACCTCAAACAACTCTTCATGGAGGCATGATCGAAAATATATGCGCAAGCATGAATTAGAAAGAAACTTTACAGAGTTGAAATCTATCACACGAAAAGAGTACGAAAGAAGAGATATAATTTCTAAATCTAACATCCTCCTAATTATAGATGTGGCGCGCTTCACACCGATAACTAGGAATCTAGAGA
This sequence comes from Solanum piurae, assembly GCA_029582685.1. Classification (NCBI taxonomy): domain Eukaryota; kingdom Viridiplantae; phylum Streptophyta; class Magnoliopsida; order Solanales; family Solanaceae; genus Solanum; species Solanum piurae. The sequence goes on along the minus strand of JAJOOO010007881.1, from coordinate 21,847 downwards.
TACGGCTTCATAGACACCCTAAGACTCTTGAGCTTTGTTCTCTGATACCAAGTTTTCCACACCCCGAGCCTACACCCTGGACGTGGGCGGCACTCGAGAACCATTGCTGGCCCCAAGTGAACCCTTGGCCTAGCTCAACTCTTAACAAAAGACTTACTCAATATTAGATAAACTCAAATGTAAGGTTTTAACTCAAAAGTCTCAAATACTTAACATAGAACATTTAAAAATATTCAAAATGGCCACAAGGGCAACTCAAGTCTAGAACATTAACAATAGAAAATGAATCAGACTTCTCAATTACTACTGTCCATCTATGAAGCCTCTACTAACTGAGATGGACATCAGGACACGACCCTCGACATCCTAATAAAAAAATTGAAGTGAGAAAACATAAATGAGGGATCCCCTGGTAGCAATGAGACTCCCCAAACAACTTTTGAACTGCAAATGGTATCAACGAATCGCATGTTGATGACCCTGATCTCCTGTATCTGCATCATGAAATGATGCTATCTAAATGACATCAGTACATTGAATGTACGAGCATGTAGGAGGAAATCTAAAACATGAAATAAGCTTGAACTGGAGCTGAAGAAACATACTTACCTCATCTCAACTCAAAGGTACTCAAACTAAGAAAATACTCAACTCAGTTCAATATAAAAGCACAATAGGGATGCATTAGAAAGAAAGCTTTTGAAACAGTAGATAAAAATTCAATGTATTTAAAAATACAATAATAACTCAGTTTGCATGTAAAATTACAAAATAACTCTATTTGGGAGATTCTCTAACTGACAACCATTACTATGAGCTATGTGATGATGCAACGTCTCTCCCACACTGCCAAAACTGTCCTATACCTTGCCGGAGTATAAGACATCCTCAACTAAGTGGACCCACTAAGCTATGCTTACGAAGTAATAAGGAATAATCTAAAAAGTATGACTCTTTCTATCCACATTGGTTACATGGTTTATGAGGACTTTGAATTGTATGAACTCATCCCCATATCGGTGCTCAATACTACTCCCAAAATATACTCAACTCATATGTTTAAAAATATTTCCTCATCCTCAACTTTGAGATTATTACTCAAAATATTTCTCTTAAAAGAGATAGTACTCAAAACTCATCATGAACTCATTTGGAAATCGATGTTACCTCTCATCTTAAATGAAAAAACATTTACTCTTGCAAGACTAGCTTATTTGATAAAATTAGTCATTCTAAAAATAAAATTAATACAAATTAGTAACTCATTAATTGATGAGAAAAAGACCTAAAATCCCCCAACCTATACCAAAAATCCCAACTACACACTCCAACTTCACGGGTGTCCTATTACCCCCTTAAACTTCATATTTCTCTATTTTCTACACACTTAAACGTTCAACTTTTGTCATTACCAGATATACACATATGCTTGTGTACACGCGCTAGGTGGGCCCACTTTCTTCAATTTTATTTTTCGATTTATTTCAGATGCAGTAGACCCCACTTTTTTTTAACTTATTCTTTTAATTAGGTTAAAATTCGCAATTCCAAACATAGCCAACAACATGTCTACTCTTCAATTGAATATCAACCTTTCTTCTTCTTCTTCTACATTATTCTTAGCAAGTAATGCACGTCACAGTGACCCAAGAATTGTTTTTTTCAAGATTACTTGCTCCGCCACCCATATAATTTTAACAATGTCATTTATCAAGTGATGTAATATTTTAAAAAATAAATAAAATCGATCTTTAAATGAAAAAATGAATCTTGCAAATTGGTATTTTCTAAATCAGTAAATCTTCAAGTTCAGATGTAATGGTGAAGGAGTTGGAGGAAGGTGAAAAGAATGGGTGTACATATGTTGTGGTTCTATATTTATGAATTGAAGAGGGAAATAACTTATTTTTGGGTATTGACATGGAGACTCGAGCTCCATAGCTAGATCTAGTTGACTTTGCAATTTTATATTTATGAGTGAGAAAAATAACTTTGAACCTTGAATCTAATAACGATTTTTTTTAGAGAAGATTAGAAATTCTAAAGGTTCAAGATTTGAAATGAAAGTTACCATTGAAGCGTTGAAATGAAAGACAATCGTTCCCAAGCTTCAAGCTTTTTAAATGGCAGAAGAAATGAAGAAGATGGAAGATTTGTGGGAGAAAAAAAGCTTAGAAATGCAAGTTGTAATTGAAAGCCTTAATTTTAGGTTGATTTGGACTCACACGTGGATTCCAAAATGCAGATAATATGTTTTAGATACATCCTTACGCGCCTAAGGGAGGTGAGAACACCTCTTATGATAGGTCAACGTTTAAGTGTGTAGAAAATAGAGAAATATGAAGTTCAGGGGAGTAATACGACACCCGTGAAGTTGGAGTGTGTAGTTGGGATTTCGGGTATAGGTTGGGGGTTTTTAGACCATTTACCCTTAATTGATTAAGCTTTCCTTATTTTGGAAAAAAAAATGTCAAAAAATATTCGTTGTATCAATAGAAATTATATTTAATTTGAAAAATTGAGTTAACCCTTAAGAAAAATATTTATTTGACGTAAAATTTAATAATGAGGAAGTAAGTAGTAATATTTGTATTAAATATTTAATTATTATAAAAAATAATATTTATGAAATAAATAATAAAAAATATTTTCGTATTCCTACAAAAATTTCATAACATATATGTATTATATTATTATTATTATTATTATTATTATTATTATAATTATTATTATTAGAACTTTAGTTAAATAAATATGGAGAGCCGAAATTGGGTATCAATAGCTTTCTCCTTTCTTTGTCCATGGAGGAGAGTATAGAAAACGTGGACAAAGAAATATTGACACAATCCAATTTTAGGCGACCCACCAAAAAACACCTTGAGAAAAAACTTGGCAAGAAATGTTTATGGAGTTATGACCGAACTCTGGCTTCTTAGCTGCCTACATATCTCAGGTTGTATGAAAATCAGGCCATATGTAGTTCGAGAGTGTAGGAGCATAACAAATTTTAATTCAAATTTACCCCAGTATCGAATTATGGTGATACTGATATCTTTTGATGGTGAGGTATGAAGAGATTAGCACGAATAGAGGGACGGGACACATTTCTTAAGAAACTTGAACGAGAAATGCTCCGTAGCAGTTTCTACTGAAGACTCATGGTAGATAGATGAATTTTCAAAAGGATGCCCCAGTGTCGAGTTATAATGAACTGAGACCTGAGAGAGTTATAAGAAGATTTAAATATAAACTTCTAAAAATCGAGTCGAGCTGAGCTTTGAAAGTGAATCCTTGATGTAGCTAGTGATGCTTGACCTTGCACTAACTTGCTCTAGTTTGCTGCTTATAGGGAGTTCCTCGTTGTAATGTGTTTTCCTGCAAAACATGTAAAAGGTGAAAAGTACTTGTTGCGGTTCAAAAATATATAAATTGAAATGGTAATGTAAAGAGTAGAGTGTATATATTCAAATGATTGTTGATGTCTCCCTTTTTTTGTGTTGTGAGTGTGATGTAGGTAAAGTAACTTGTAATGTAGAGGCCTCCGACTGACGGGGCTGTTGTAATGTAACATCTTGCATCCGGCTGTGTAAAGCTTGTAATCTAAAACCTTCGACTAGCGGGGTTGCTGTAATGTAAAAGCCATGCATCTGGCTGTGTAAAGCTTGTAATGTAGTACCTCCGACTAGCGGGTTGTTGTAATGTAAAATATCCGGATGTGTAAAACTTGTAATGTAAAAGCATGTATCCAGCTGTGTAAAACTTGTAATGTAACACTTAATTGTTGGTGCATGACATCGTTGCTATGCTTGCATGCTCCCAGTCGGTGGAGCCTCGGTGACATCGCTACGATGTTAGTCTCTTATTGGCAGAGTGCTGCTTCTTTTGCTTATATACAGGCTCTGATTGGCGGAGTCCAATCAATGTTTTCTATGTATAGCCTTCGGTTGGCGGAGTTTGACGATGTTTACTATTTAGAATCTCCAATTGGCGGAGATTGATGTTGTTAGATGGTGGTCTCTGATTGGCGGAGTTGTTAATGAGGTTAGATTACAAACTCCATTTGGTGGAGTTATTTTGATAGAAAGCTAACTATCCTGTTTTCCTATGAGGATCCTTCTTTCTTCAGTATTTGGTCTAGATCTTGAGCGCACCTGCAAAGATTTATATAAAATATTCTTAGACATAATATGTAGGTTGAAGTACTTTTAGGAAATAAAGTATGGAAAGAGTATTTTGTCTCATGTTTATAAGAAGTCGAATGGCGCCTCTGGTTGTGCCCCGAGGCTTGATGTTATCTTTCTTGATTCTTGTATTCCTATGCCCAAAGAAAAAATTTAGTTTGGGAGGGGGTGTTGGTTTGTATCGACTCGCAGACTGAAGCCTCGTCACTGGAATCCTTCAACATACATTTTCTTTGTCCCGCACATAGTTCCTTAACCTAGAGACTAGGCACGTGGAAGAGTAATTTTTTTTTGAAAAGAATTAGCTTGTTTTTCTAGCAAATAAGTATATTGCGTATATATTTGGTATATATATATATATATGAAAAAAGACATAAAATCCCCCCTGAACTTATCCCCACAACTTACTTTAGAACTTTAACTATACAAGTGTTTCTTTACCCCCTAATTTAATTTGAATTTAATTTAATTACCCCTTAAAGAGTGACGTGGCAAAATTTGTATCACCAACTTTCTATAAGTGCGTGAGAAAGGAAAAGACACCAAAAAACTGACACATGCCATATTTTTATTGGATAACATACTTAATAATTTATTTTACTATTTTTTTAAAATATTTTATTTTGAATTAACTTTTCTCTCTGTATATTTCTTTTTCTAAATCTTCTTCTTCATTTTTTTTTCATTTTTGTTCTTTTTCTGCATCTTCTTCTAATTTTTTTTCTCTTCTCATAACTCTTTGTTTTTTTTGTATTTATTTCATTTAGTTCAAGTAAGCGTTTACTCCCAAATATAACTTCTTCCACATTTCTCCTTCTTCTTTTCTTTTCTATTTTTAATCGTTTCTTGTTTTTTTTTTTACAATTTTTTTGGTGTTTGATTCACCAACACCATTTTTTACATCAAAGAAGATTATTAGATATATCAGTTTAAAGACTTATCAAAATGAAGTTGATTTCTATTAAAAAAAAGTTTCAAAGATATTGTTGGCAAAAGATTAACTATGGAGATTTTGCCTAATATATTAATAGTTTTTCATTTTTATGCAAATAAATTTTTAAATTTTTGAGGAAGGTGGTATGGTGTAACTAAACTGAAAATGCAATTGAAATTTGAATTATAGTTTGTATATTAAGGAGTAAATTCATTGATGGGTTAAATTTTTGGCTCAATAATTTTTTTAAAATAATTCTTATGGAGATTTAAGCAATTAATTAGGAATTTAGTTAATGTACACGTGGACGGATGAAAACGTGTGTGACTTAACAACACCCAGCCTTCAATTGGGCTGGTGATGTGAGAGTTGAAAAAAAATCACTTAAGATGTTAATGGGGGTATTTAAACACTCGTGTAGTTAAAGTGCTAAAGTAAGTTGTGCGGACAAGTTCAGGGAGATTTTATGTCTTTTTTCTCTCTCTATATATATATATAGTAATTCTCCAGCGTTTTTAGATTATGACATGTTCCAAAGTCCATCGAGCTTTCCATTTTGTTGACGATATCCAACATAGTCTTCTTGCAGCTTTTACCCTTCTGATGAAACTTCCCTAGCTCTTTTGTAGATACTAAGACGATCGAGATTCTTCATATTCTGAGGTTACGCTAACTATGAAGAAGTGTTTCCTAAGGGTAAGAAAAAAGGAAATTATGTAGTGCATTGGTTGAGCCTGACTCAGACTGCCTACGTATCCCCAAAGTAGGAATTAGATCGTAACGTAGTTCGAATACAAGTGGGTGAAATAGAAGTATGTAATGCAAGGACCGAGCTTGACTCAAGATGCCTACATATCCAAATAGAATAAGGTTAGGATGTACTTCGATATAATAGGAAAGTGAAAAATATGAAATGGAATGTAAGAAATATGTAATGCAAAGACCGAGCCTAACTCAGGATGCCTACGTATCCAAGTGGAATTAGATCATAACGTAGTTCAAATATAATAGGAAAGTAAAAATATCAAATGCAAAGACCGGGCCTGACTCAGGCTTCCTACGTATCCAAGTGAAATCAGGAGAGGACGTAGTTCAAATACAAATAGGAAAGTGAAAAATATGAAATGGAATGGCCGGGCCTGACTCGGGCTGCCTACGTATCCAAGCGGAATTAGGTCGGGACGTAGTTCAAATACAAAAGGAAGGTGAAAAACGCAAGGGACCAAATCCGACAAGGATTGCCTACATATCCCATCGAGGGAATTCAGGTCGAGTGTAGTTCTAAATACATGGAAATGATGTTTTTGGGTTTTATAAGGGAGACCAAATCCGATTTGGGTTGCCTACGTACCCCATTGTGGGAAGTCAAGTCTAGACGTAGTATATCTTGATGGCGTCTGAATTGATTGGCTTTGTGCTCACTCTGCCATCCATTTCTGCTAAGATTACCGCTCCTCCAGAGAGACTCTATGAACCATGTAGGGTCCTTGCCAATTTGGTGCAAATTTCCCTTTGGCTTCTGCTTGGTGAGGAAAGATCTTCTTCAATACTAATTGCCCCGGTGTGAACTGTCGAGGTTGTACTTTCTTGTTGAATACTTTGGTCATTCTATTGTGATAGAGTTGTCCATGACAAACCGCGTCCATCCTCTTTTCATCTATGAGCATCAATTGTTCATGCCTGTTACGTATCCATTATGCATCGTCCAGACTAACCTCTTGGATAATCCTTAAAGATGGTATTTCCACCTCGGTAGGTATTACTGCTTCTGAACCATAAACCAACATATAAGGAGTTGCCCCATTTGATGTTCTGATTGTGGTGAGATAACCGAGTAAAACATATGGTAGCTTCTGATGCCATTGCCTGTCACTGTCCACTATTTTCCTAAAAATCTTCTTGATATTTTTATTTGCAGCCTCAACTGCTACATTCATCTGTGGGCGATAAACTGTGAAATTTCAATGAGCAATATTGAACCTTTCACAAGTTTCCTTTATAAGATCGTTGTTGAGGTTGGCTGCATTATCTATTATGATTGATTCTGGAATTCCAAACAGACAAACTATGTTTTTGTGAACAAATACTGCCACTACCTTCTTAGTCATTGCCTTGTATATCGAAGCTTCGACCCATTTTATGAAATAATCAATAGCCACCTGAATGAAATGATGTCCATTTGATGCACGAGGCTCTATTGATCCAATAACATCCATGCCCCAAGCGGCAAATGGCTAAGGGGAACACATCACATTGAGCTCATTCGGTGGAACCCGTATAAAATCTACATGCACTTGACACTGATGACACTTTTGCACATACCGGATGCTATCTCTTTCCATGGTCATCCAAAAATATCCGGCTCTTAAAATCTTCTTTGCCAAAGTCAACCCATTCATGTGAGGTCCACATGTTCATGCATGTATTTCTTCCAAATGCCTTGTAGCTTCTGCGGCGTTGACACAGCTCAACAATCCTAAATCCAAAGTTCTCCTATATAGGATTTCTCCATTAAGGAAGAAATGATTGGCCATCCTCCTCAAAGTCTGTTTTTGCTTGCTTGTGGCATTTTCAGGATATTCTTGTTCTTCTATCAATCTTCTGATGTCATAGTACCAGGGTTTTCCATTCAGTTCCTCATCTACATGAAAACAATATAAATGTTGATCATGTATCTCTATATAGATAGGGTCGATGTAATTCTTGTCTGGATGTTTAATAATTGAGGATAATCTTGCCAAAGCATCAATAAACTAATTTTGAGCTCGAGGGACATGCTTGAAATCAATCCTTGTGAATTTCCTACTCAACTCTTTTATGTAATGCAAATAAGGCAGGATCTTGACATTCTAAGTGGTCCATTCTCCTTGCACCTGAGGAGGATTGAGCTATGAATCGACTGATGTAATTCAGTCTCCCAAGAAACTCATCACATCCTTTTTGGTCTTGGGTGGAGGTAGCTCTTGGATTGCCTTTATCTTTGATGGATCCAACTCTATGCCTTTCTTGCTAATGATGGATCCCATTAGTTTTCCCGCGGGTACTTCAAATGCACACTTTGCTGGATTCAACTTTAAATTATACCTCCACAACCTCTCAAAGAACTTCTGTAAGTCATCCAATTGGTATGAACTTCTTTTGGATTTGATAACAACATCGTCCACGTACACTTCAATTTCTTTGTGGATCATATCGTGAGGGTCATAGCCCTCGTGTAGGTTGCACCAGAATTTTTGAGACCAAAAGGCATTACTTTATAGCAATACACCCCCTATGGAGTGATAAATGTTGTCTTATCTGCGTCATCTTCATCCATCAAGATCTAGTGATATCCGGCAAAGCAATCGACAAATGATTGCAGCTCATGTTTTGCATAATTATCAATGAGTATATGAATATTAGGAAGAAGGAAATCATCCTCAGGACTGGCTTTGTTAAGATCTCGATAGTCCACACATAGTCTGATTTTTCTATCCTTTTTCGGCATAGGCATGATGTTGGAAAACCATGTGGGTAATTTGTAACTCTCACAACGTTCGCCTCAATTTGCTTAGTTACCACCTCTTTGATCCTTAAACTCAAATTCGGCTTGAATTTTCTTGTCTTTTGCTTAACGGGTAGACAAGTGGGATCAGTTGGTAATTTGTGCGAGACAATATCAGTGCTTAATCATGGCATGTCATCATAAGACCAAGCAAATACGTCAACGTACTGCTTAAGCAACTCTATTAACTCTTTCTTTCTTTCAGCTTCCAAATGTATGTTGACTCGTGTCTCCTTCACGATTTCCTCATCTCCTAAGTTGACAACCTTTGTTTCATCCATATTGGGTTTTTTCTGACTTTCAATTTGCTCGATCTCGTGTCGTAGATTTTTAGGCATCATGCTTTCATCATACGCTTCGTGATCTTGTTCATCATTTTCACCTTGCTCGGTTGATTCGTTACATGTCATAACTGTTGAACGGGGATTTTTATTAATATAAGTGCTGAAAAGTGCAAAGGTAAGTAAAAATAAATACACATTTAAAATAACGAGAAATTTTTAAAGAAAAATAAAGACTTTTTATTTCAAAGCATTCTAGCTTTTAGAAGAGGCAAGAAACAAAAGATTAGGCATGATTCAAGCCTCAATTTGATCATGCGAATTTTAAATTAAAAACTTCATTTCCACACTACCGGGACTCTGGTTGAAATAGGGACGGGTTGATGGTCCAGTTCTGCAAGATTTTTCCAGGTTATGCATCATGAATGGTCAATTTGTTGAGATTTATCTCTTCCTCTTCTCCAGCCATGGCCATGAATAGATTGCATATTCCTTCTATAATGTGATCATCACCAGCTTGATCTGGAATCAAAGGTTTTTCTGGTATGAAGATTGTATTGCTTTTCCCCTGGTGGAATCTTCTTGAGGCAGGCTCATATCCGAGTCTGTTGGTGCCTCTCCGATGCTTCAGCAGGATTGGCTCAACTATGCCATTGGACTTTGGTCCAAGTCCACTCTTTGGCTGATATCCATACTTCAACATCTCTGACGCAACCATTTTTGCTGCACTTTACAATTTTGTATCATCTGGCTCTGCTTCCTCACTGACCCTTACAACTTGCATGATTTCCACATTGTGAAATGTGGCTCCATCTAACTCGTCGGCCATCGAAATAGAATTAACAGAAAGAATAGGGTGACTGAAGTCCCCGTAAGTGGTAACCTCTGTGCGGCCCCATTCAAACTTTACACACCGATGAAGGGTAGAAGGAAACTTTTTTCCATGTGAACCCATGGTCTTCCCAACAACAGGTTGTAGTTGGGTGATACATCCATCACTTGAAATAGGATGGGGAATTCAGCAGGCCCCATTTGCAACCTGAGATAGATCTCTCCAATGACACTTCTTTGTGCTCCATCAAAAGCTCTAACTTTCACATGGCTTTCCCTTATCTCTCTGGCCCATATTAACTCCTAAATCCCTGAAAGTGGTAAAAGGATAGATGTTGCATCCAGAACCACCATCGATTAGAACTTGAGTCACAATCTTATCACCATATTTGACTGCGATGTGAAGTGCTTTGTTGTGCCCAGCTCCTTCCGCAGGCAACTCATCATCATGAAAAAGGATCTTGTTAGCTTCCACTATTCATCCAATCGTTGAAGCTAAGGTTTCACTTGTGGTATCTTTTGGAATGTTCACTATATCTAACACTTCCATCAAAGCATTCTTATGAGCTTCAGAACTCATAAGTAAAGACAAAATGGATATGTGGGATGGCGTTTTCTTCAGCTGCTCTTCAACTGAATAGTCTTTGGCTGCATCTTCTTCCAAAATTTTGTGGCTTCAGCATTGGTAACATTCTTCTTTGGAATCTGTTCCTTTCTAGGATCTCTTTGATTTAGATCCTCTGGGGAATAACACCTCCCCGACCTAGTCATCCCTTGAGCCACAACAGTATCAATCGTCTTACCCTTGACACCTGCTCTATAGTCCCACGGGACTGCTTTGGTGTCATATTCAGGATTTCTAGCTATTAGAGTGGTCACTACAACTCTTACGATATATGTTTGGACAATCAGAGGATTGCTTAGTTGAACAGTGATAACAGGTTGCACTGAAGATGTCATGGCATCTGGTTCATCTATGTCTGGACAGTCAGGTCCCCCATATTCTTTATCTGGAGTAACCATGTTGACTTACCAATTCTCATGGTTTGACAAGGGGTTATTGTTCACATTGGGAGGCGCTGGAGTGCATTTGATTACTCCTCTTTGATAAAAGACTCGATCTGGTTCTTCAAACCATTACAATCTTCGGTGTCGTGTCCTTGGACTCCCGAGTTGTAAGCGCATCGTTTGTTTCCATCAAAATTATGAGGGATTCGATCAAGAAGTTTTCCTTCAACTGGTTGCAACACTCTCATTGTTCTAAACCTCTTAAACAATTGGGCATAGGGTTCGGCAATCGGTGTGTAAGCGCAAGCATTTCTAGCTTCTAGATTTGTACGTGGTCTTAGTGCATATGCTGGTCTACTTTGGTGGATTGGTGCTTGGACAGGGACATATGGTCTAGGTGGATTTTGGTGTGCTGGTTCTCGGGGTGGATTATAGTGTGGTTGGGTATTATATACTGGGTATGGGACGTAAGAAGTATGTGCAACAATTTAGGTATTTTTGGGGTATCGATGGGACAGTCCTCCCTATTGGTAAGTGATAGCTGAAACATTCTCCCTTTTCTTCTTAATGCCGCTAATTGAACCTGACTGTATGGCCCTACTTGCAGCTTGCAATGCGACAATCGACTGAATCTTCCAAAATTTGACACCTTTCTTTATGAAGTCTCCCATTTTGACCAATTCTGTGAACTTTTGGCCTATCATTGACATCATCTTGTCAAAGTAGATACCTTCTTGAGCTCGAATAAAGTACTTCGAGATCTCACTCTCATCTAGTGGTGGTTGCACTCTTGCGGCTTCAGTTCTCCAACGTCGTGCGTACTCCTAGAAATTCTCAGATGGCTTCTTTTGTATGTTGGCCAATGAGAATCTTTCGGCTGTAATTTCAGTATTGATTCTAAAATGATTAATGAAGTCGTCATCCATTTCCTAGCAGTCACGCCATTTGCGAGGATCCTGGCACGTATACCAAGTCAATGCTTCTCCAGACAGACTACGGATGAACAACTTCATCCTCGGCTTCTCACTTCTCCCTACACCGACTAACTTGTCACAGTACACTCTTAAATATGCATGAGGGTCACCTTTTTCATCAAACATGTCAAACTTCGGCGGTTTGGACCCTACCGGCACGTCAATGTCTGGATGGATGCACAAGTCATCATAATCAAAGCTTTTTGTCCCCTTAGTAACTTGTAATATTTTCAATGCCTTTCTTAGACCATGAAGTTGGGAATTTATCGATGCATCCTCTTCCAACTGAGCATCTTTCTCCATTTCTGCATATTGATCTACCTCGTACGAGATATTAACCTCAGCTGGCATTGTGAAAGTAGGAGCTCCAGCGGCATATACAGATGGAACTGGCTCGTAGGGAGCAGCGACATTTGCCTCAAGTATCTTCTCCATTGTAGGTATGGTAGGGTCGTGATTAGAGAGGTCACACTACTAGAAAACATGCATGTAGCAATAATTATTTAGCAACAATTAAATATGCGTTGCAATAGATAGTAATTCGCAACGGTTATAATCTTTGCAATAGACAACTGGACCTAATGAAACACTTTAAGAAGTAAATCGTTGCATTAGTGCGACAACCGTTGCCATAGTATCTTTTATTTTAACGGTTCCTACAAACTGTCGCCTTAGGTACTCTATGGCAACGGTTCTGCCAAACACTTTCCCTTAATTATTTCCCTCCACTAATTTTACTACACCCGCCAAAAGAGTTTTTTTTTTAATTAATTGTAAAAATAAAATAAAAGGTAAAATATCACTAGGTTAATTTGTTTCTTCATACCTTTCATCCTCGTAGGTATCAATTTTCTCCTTTCTCTCTGAAGAACAAATCTAGCGTTTTTCTTTAATCATTCTTCTTTGATTTTCCTTGTAGGAATCTGCAACTTTTGGGTCTTCTTCTTCGTGGGTTTTACGTTTCTGCAGCTACATGTATGTTGTATTCCATCTTCTTCAAAGTTAGAAATTTATTAGAAGGGTTCTTAAAAAAAATTGAAAATAGACAAATGGGTTTCTGTGAAGTAGACGTTCTTTGCTATAGTTTATGTTTATAATGTAATCTTATTGTGCATTAGAGTGTGTATCTCAATTTTGGTGAAGATTGAGAAATCTCTGCAAAAATGTTTAGATGGAAATTCTCAGTTTAGGAAGAGTTAATATTATGAAAGATGAGTTTTGATTCTTCATTCTACAGGATAGTTCTTATCTATCGAAAAATCTCAAGTTTTTAAACAACAAACGATTTCTAAGAATAAAATGAACTAAAGTATTTTTCAACTCCAGAGGTCATTGAAGTCGAGCATTAAGGGATTTTGTTTCTCTCTTTCGAGTACAGTTTTCAAGTTCTAAGTTTATACTTTCTTCCTTCTTGTCTGAAATTTTTAGTGGACAAACTACAAGTTGGTCATCAAGCTCAGCTCACTGCTTAAAAAGAGGTAATGTTCTTGTTTCTCTTTTTTTTTTCTTTTTTTACTTTGATGTACATCTGTGTGTATGTTAGATATTTTATGTTTACTAATCTCTGTTCGTTATTGCTTATTCATTTTTCAGTTAAATCATTCCATATGACTATGTTTTTCAAATCTAAGGTTTGTATTGTAAGTTTAGAATGTGGGAAAATATTTCACTTTATGCTTTATTGTAAAAAATAATTCATGATCAATTTTCTCTGTTATGAGTTAAGAGCTTCACAAACCAGATCATTCATGTTACTTTCTGCCTCAGTGAACTCTATCTCATCCATTCCTTCCCTAGTGTACCAATGCAAGAAAGCTTTTCTTCTGAACATAGTTGTGTAGTGGTGGTGTGTATTCTTCTTGAAATGAAAACAGAAGTCCGAGGTCGTAGCTTTTTTAATGATTGTAATTAGGGTTGCCAGGTGCTTTTAACTAGCATTACTGGTTCAGGAATACATTGAGCAGACCTAGCGTCTAGTTGATCATAGAATAAGGTTTTGATTTTGAAACCAACCTCTTTAATCTTTGAGCACCGAATAAAACTTTAGATATTGAGTAGTTCTTTGTTTTCTCCTTTAATATTTTTTTTGTGATAAATATTGTATTTTCTGTTTTAAGATCATTTTTGCTTTGGGAATACATTGAGTAGATCCTTGGTCTAGTTGAGCACAAAATAAGGCTTTGAGTGTTAACTCAACCTCTCTAAGGCTGCTCCTAGATTTAGATATGCATGTCTACATTTAACCATGCATCCAAGTTCTCTAAGGCTGCTCCTTGTCTTTTCTTATAAATTTGAAGTTTTACGATTGAGCTGCTTAGTTTTTTGAGTGAGGTTAGTGACTTTGGTTTTGTTTTCCTTTTATGCTTTTATTTTACCTTTAAATTTATTTAGAAGTCTTTAATTAGAGACACAACACCCTCAACTTGTTAACTCAAATTTGCCTAGTTAGCTTAGTTATGCTTATCTTTAATTTAAAAGTTTATAACTAGTAAAGTTTTCATGTAGTGAGCCATTCGCTGCTTAAAAAGAGGTAATATTCCCTTGTCTCTTAATTTTGTAGTCAGTTTCTTTTTAGTCTATTCTCATTTCCATTGATGTTTGTGTGAATCTTGGTTTTTACTCTTCTTTTTGTGTTGTTTATAATCATTTCCAGGTGATTCTTTCCCCGTATATGTTCTCTTTAAATGTTGTACATATATAGTAAGTTTAGAGTGTTTGATAAGATTTCCCTTTTATGTGACTTTCCTACTACTCTTTTTTCTGATTCATGTTCTATTTTGTGACCATTGTTGATTCTAGAACTGATTGAGTAGATATTGGGTTTGGTTGAGCTAGGCATAAGGTTTTGAACATTAACTCAGTCTCTCAAGGGGGAGTCTTGCAATCGTGTGCTACTTAGTTTCTTGAGTGAGGTTGTTGTCTTTGACAAATAATATGAAATTTTGTATTTTTTATATGAAATCCATTACATCTTTTAAGTGTTTAGATTTGTCAAAATCGTTTGACTTTACTGTCGTGTCTTATTATTTTAAGATTGAGTTTTTAGATTTTAAATCTTTTACATCATTTCTCTTTTAACTAATTGAAATTATAGGTAAAATAGGTATTGTTAAGTAGATAGATGATTATGTATAACAAATAGTTCAAGGAAAAAAGACATTTCATTTATGTTGTTAAATAAAATAAGATAGAGCCACTGATCAAAATCTGTTTAATGTAAGTTTTTAAGGGAACCAAATCTGTTGGTGTGCTATTCAGAATCTTCTCTTTTATTTCTTATCTTGGTAATTTTATTTTTGTGTCATATAGGATATTTAATATTAAATGGATAGTGGAGATAAAAGTTGGATGGATCTCCGGAGATCCACCAATGAGTATATCAGTGGTGTGAATAACTTTCTTGATACAACTTTTGAACGAGCTTCCAAAGGAGATGAAATATTGTGTCCTTGCAAAAAGTATGCTAATTTTATGTGGCATCATCGAAATGTGGTAGAGGATCACTTGGTTGTTTATGGGTTTGTGCAAGGGTACACCTAATGGATATTTCATGGGGAATGTTTTTCCTCGAGAAATAATCCAGATCATAATAATAAGGAAGGTTCCAACATGCGTGACAATATTGATGGCCTATTTCATGATACTTTTAGAGATGTTGCAAGTGATTTGAGGCTTGAGGGAGTGAGAAAGGGGCCATCCGAATATGCAAAGAAATTTTTTAAATTACTGGAGAAAGGTAAACAAGAGTAATATCCTAGGTGTGAGAATTTCTCTAAACTGAATTTCACCATTCGATTATTCTTGTTCAAATGCATTCATGGTCTGAGTAATGTGGCCTTTGGAGACTTGCTAGACCTGTTAAGAGAGGCATTTCCATTTGCTCATATACCTGAGTTGTTCCACAAAGCAAAAAATGTGATTAAAGATTTGGGTCTTGATTATGAAAAAAATGCATGCATGCCCTAATGATTGCAAGTTATTTTGGAACGAAAATGAGAAGGAAAATAATTGCTCTATTTGTGGCTCGTCTAGATGGAAGACTGTTAATGATCCATTCAGTAATGAACACTCCAAAATTCCTGCAAAGGTTTTAAGGTACCTTCCCTTAAACCTAGGCTTCATAGAATATTCATGTGTCCTAAAACAGCTGCAATTATGAAATGACATGATACTGAACGACCCAAAGATGGAAATATAAGGGATGCAGCTGACGAGGAAGCTTGGAAGAATTTTGATTCCTTGCACGAAGATTTTGCTAGAGATCCTCGTAATGTTAGATTGGGTCTTTCAAGTGATGGTTTTAACCCGTTTCGAACCATGAGTATTTCCAATAGCACAAGGCATGTTATGTTAATGAATTTTAATTTATCACCGTGGATTTGAATGAAACCGGAGTATATGATATTATCTATGATCATTCCAGGTCCATCATCTCCAGGAAAGGATATTGATGTCTACTTTCAACCACTAATTGCAGAATTGAAAGAATTGTGGGAAACTGGGATGGAAACATATGATGCTGACTCTAACCAAACTTTTCAATTGCGTGTATCCTTATCGTGGACAATTAGTGATTTTCCAGCCTATGCAATGCTTTCTGGTTGGAGCACAAAAGGAAGAAAGGCATGCCCAACTTGTAATAATGGGACATGCTTTCAATATCTCAAGCATAGTCGTAAGATGTGTTACATGGGTCATCGGGTATTCTTACCTCCTGATCATCCATTTCGAAGAGATAAGAAATCATTTGATGGTAAAGAAGATCACAGATCTGCACCTACTCCTTTATCAGGCACAAAAGTATTAGAAGAGTTGCGTGAATTCAATAATGTTTTCGGAAAGGGCCAAAAAAGGAAGCGTTGTGATAGTGAGGGTCCATGGAAAAAAAGATCCATCTTTTTTGAATTTCCATACTGGGAACATAACAAACTGAGGCACAATCTTGATGTGATGCACATTGAAAAAATTATTTGTGACAGTTTGCTCGGGACTTTATTGGATGTAACTGGAAAGTCAAAAGACCATGTAAATTCTCGATATGACTTGCAAGAAATGGGGATACAAAAGGAGCTTCAACCAGTACAAGATGATAATGGAAAAGTTCATTTGGCTAAAGCTTGTTTCTCCATGAAACCAGAAGAGAAGAAGTTGTTTTGCACTGTTCTTAAAAATGCCAAATTACCAAAAGGTTGTGTTTCAAATATATCAAGATGTGTGGAAGTGGATGAGATGAAAATATCAAGTTACAAGAGCCATGATGCTCATTTCATAATGCATTACTTGCTCCAAGTTGTTGTTAGAAAAGTGTTGTCCAAAAAAGTTTCTATGGCCTTGATTCGGTTGGGGAACTTCTTTAAAGTCATAAGTAGCAAGGTGATAAGGCGAGCAGATATTGATACAATGTAGTCTGAGAACAATGAGATTATATGTGATCTTGAAAATTCTTTCCCTCCATCTTTTTTTGATATAATGGTACATTTGCCCATCCATTTAGTAAGTGAAATTAAGCTTGGGGGTCCGACACATCTTCGTTGGATGTATTCCACTGAAAGAAACCTATGTTTCTTCAAGGGGATTGTTCGTAATGTATTTTATATAGAAGCATCAATACTAAAGGGATTCGTGGCACTAGAGCACGTGAGTTTATGTTCCAGATACCTACATGCTGGGGTGAAAACAAAATTTAGTCGATACCAATTAGAGGATGAGCAGGGAACTGAAACAGAGGGAGATAATTTGTCACCTATATTCCCTAAATTTGGCCATCCGATTGGAAGGGAGAAAAAAAGCAAAGGCAATAATTTTCACATGGATTTCCAGTCATCTGTTGATATACATCGATATGTATTGTTTAATACCGGAGTTGAAAAAATGGAGACCTTGATCATGTAAGATCTATCACTTTTATTATAAAGTTCAATATTTCTTATACGATAAGAACTTTGAAACATGCTAATTTGAAACATGCTTGCAGGGAACATAAGATTATAATTGACAATCATAGTAGATCAAATGCATGGATTAGAGCACAGAATCATAGTCAAGAATTTGGCAACTGGTTTAAGGAGAAAGTTAAATCTGTTGAAGTGCCTGAACATTTACGACAACTCGCTAAAGGGCCTAATACTGCGACAAAAAGATATACAACATATTTTATCGATGGATATCGATTTCATACAATGAAACGAGATAGTCAAGGTAAGACTCAGAACTATGGAGTGACTTTATCATCAACGACTGATAGTTTTGCTAGTGCTAGAGACCAAAACCCCATTGATGGAGAGGTTGTCTATTATGGAGTTATTCAAGTTATCATAGAGATTGATTATTGGGGTTGCTTTAGTGTTGTGTTGTTTAAATGTGATTGGTTTTGTAATGAAGTAGATGAATATGGATTAACTCGGGTATACTTCAACAAGTTATGCAGTACTGAAGGTCCATTTGTACAGGCATCTCAAGTGCATCAAGTTTTCTATGTAGAGACTCCAATTGAGAAAGATGTTTATTATGAAAGGACCAAAGTCCATGTTGATTTATTTGATTTAGAAGAAGATAATTGCCCTAATATTGGAGACACATTTTTTGGGGAGCCAGACAATGACATTTGACCATCAAATGGAATACCTGATGTTGATGTTAATCTCAGATGGTCGAGAGAAGATGTACCTGGTGATGTCATTGATATGCCAACTCATGATCAACATTCAGAATATATGGAAGAAGATATGGACACATTAAAAGAAGATGAGGACTTTGATGATGTCGATTGGGATTGGATGGTGGCTGATGATTGACGAAGGGATTTTTCAACTTCTTTTTATATATCTCTATTGCATTTTCTTTTATGTACTATTGGTTTGAAATTCAATTGAAAGAATGTTGATTTTGCCTATTTTATTATTATTGTGTACTTATTTCTTTTTGGGTTATTAGATATTGCTTTACTGCTTCATTTGCTGAAACGAGCTGAGTGATTTTTCTTCCTTAAGCCTATGTGAATCAGGTAGCAAGAAGTGGTGATTCTAATTTCTGATTCACCCTTTCTCCTTTTTACTAGTTCGTCTTATTGCGACTGTAATCTTCTTTTCACTAATTTTGCTTTATCTTCTTGATTATGTTGGGATGTCTAACTCCTTATCTTTATATCTCTATTTTTACAGCAGGCAGTACTTGGTAGTCATGAAACAACGAGAGTCTTCAAGAATAAGGAATAAAGAAACAAGAGCAATTGTTCCAGCTGGAACACACATCTTTGGCGAATCAAAAAAAGTTGTTGCTAGCTAGAAGAAGAAAGGATCTACTGATTGAAAAAAGTCAGCATCTAACAGATGTAATAGAAGAACAAGATCTGCTAGAATCACGCAATCCAGAGGCAGGAGTTCGTATACAAGCTAACTCAACTAACAATGTAGTGCAACCAGTAGAAGAACAACTTCAATTGAATTCTACTGCTCTTGAAGTAAATGAACAATGTGAAGAACAAGGAAAGAGCATCCATATTTTATTTATAATATTACTTTTATTTTTAAATTATAAAATCAAATTGCAATACTACTTTGGAAGGGTTATCTTTATTTGTGTATTATTGTAGACTCTTCCACTAAAAAAAGACAAAGAGGTCAAACAAAGATGTTATATGTACATGGAAGGCATGATCGTAAAATAATTGTACTAAATAAAGTTGGTCAGACAGTTGGTCCTAGTAATGATGTCGTGATAGAGTTGAGCAGCTTCCTCGGTACACTTGCTAGGAATGCGACCCTTTGTCCTCTTATTATAGAAAATTGGAAGTTTCTTGACACAAAAAAGGATTTGTGGGATTATACCAAGGTATGAAGTTTTCAATTCTCTGTTAAGTTAAATATATTTAACATTTATTGCACTAACTCAATGTCCAAATTTTTAGGAGAAATATGATATTCCAGAAATCATAAATAGATGGACTTTAAAAACAATTCAAGAAGCTTGGAGAAGGCGTAAGTTTGATTTGAAAACACACCACTTTGATGCCTACGCTAATGATCAAATTTGGATGGAAAAAATGCCTGATGATGTTCTAACATCTCAATTTAAGGAACTTCTTAAATATTGGAACTCAGAAAAATTTCAGGTAAGTCTTACTAGTTGGTAATACGAAATAAGAGTTATTTGACTCATCGATCTTAGGAAAAGATAAAAAATCTCCTTTATTTTCCCTTATGTCCTTGTTGGATCCGAGAACAACCTGTAATACATGTTTCTTGGTCGAATTTTATTCCTTATGGATTGAGTTACTTCTCTTTTAGTAAGAGAATATTGTGGTTAGCTGATTTGGTGGTTATTTTTCCTCTTCATTTCAAAATATTTTAAGCTATATAAAGAGCTCTTTTCTTTTGTAACTGATCACTGGCAGTGTCTCTTCTTTCTGGGAGACCACTGAGCTCTCATCTTTTTTACGGATCACTAGTCACTGGAAAAAAGCTTTCCTCTCCTATAAAAATCACTTGATCATTGTGGAACTTCTCTTATATTTGTAAAAAATGTCAAAAGCCAACAGTGAGAATCAGAAAAAGTTGAAGAATCCACATACTGTTGGCAAGAAAAGCTTTGCTTTAGTTCGCAATGATTTGGTATGAGCTCCTGTGTAGCATTGCATAAAAACATGTCGCATTTTAAAGAAGATGTTTGATATCCACTTTTAATGTGTACAAGAAAAAGAGAGGGAAACTAATGATACTCCATCACTTAAGGAATTTTTTGTGGTTATAAGAAAAAGAAAGCCCAATCGATCATACAAGGATACAGATGAAGATACAGCTAGTAAAATTGTGAGATTTCTATCTAATTTTTATTTTGTTTGATTTGAATTTGTTTTTTCATATTTACTCTTTATATGTGTACTTGAATTCTCTTGTTTTTTTTTATAATAAAACTGCATTATAGGTTGAGATGGAGAATATTGAAATGCAACAAAATGAAGCTGGTAATGAGACAATTGATGCATTTGCTTCTGTCATGGGATCAGAACATCCAGGACGTTTGATATTATATGGAAGAGTGGTTACAAAAACTACTTTGAAAGGGAAAGTGGGAAATTTTGAAGCCTCATCAAATGCAACAAATGACCTCGTGAAAATGATGGAAGACAAAATGCTGAGAATGGAGGAAAAAATTGAGGAACAGAAGGAACAATTTGACCAACACAAGACCACGATGAGACAAGAAATTGTAGAAGATGTCATAACAAAACTTCAACGTTCAAGCCTACCAATTGATGTTAATGTTCTGGCAACATTACTTGATGTTTCGTCAACATGAGAAATAAATATTCGGCCAATCCATCGTTCATCTACCAGTAGCAACAAGCAAGGTCAGAATCCTCCTCCTTCTTCTTCATTTTCTTCTACTACTGCTTTTGCAGTTTCTTGTTTGGTTCATCTTCATCTATGGCGTGTTATGTTAATATGCTTCTACTTCTTTTTCTTGTGCTACTACACTTGCAATCTTCTTGTATTATTGTTGGTGCAACTGCGATCATCTTTTTATTTTTATCGAAGTTGATATTATCGAGATTAGTGTTACTGTTGTTTGCATAGTTTAGGAGTATTGAACTAAACATAAAACATCAATTGACTAAGAAGGTTTTAAAAGGTGTGCTCAAGATCTAGGTTGATTTTAGGTGTTGTTCGTTTCTAGTAAAAATATACTGACCCTATTTGTTGCTTTTTCCCTTTTGGTTCATCATTTGTTTCTGATGTATAGTGACCGACTTTATTCTTATTGTATTGCCTCTTCATGTAGCCCCTATTTGTTGCTCTGTCTCTTGTGTTTAACTGTTCTATTTTGATCAACAAATATCATGTTTATGACTGTGTATTCTTTCTAGTTCTGATTCTGAGGATTGTAATTTGTGATTTATCGGAATTTAATGTAACACTCCGTATCCTAGATAGACCAAAAATGCATATTTTGAGAAGTTGCAGGTGCAACTTACGGTCACCATCCACGAACCGTAGATCAGACCACGGTCCGTGCTGGTGGTCCGTGGTTTACCACTGCAGCCCCTCCCCAGAACTCAGTCAGAAAATCGGCTAAGTCCCGACTCACGGACAGAC